>JABFOV010000533.1:0-36557 GCA_022817685.1 Aradophagus sp. ZL-2020 | reverse complement strand
AGTTTATGGGTACCGGTACGAATTTTCTCGTAACCTTATAAACTGTTTTATCAAAGACGTAGCTTTTCGAGAGAAGTACACTTCTATCTAAGATACCATTTAAATCGTATTTGAAACTTTTTTAATTAAACACTTTGAATTATCGACAGATTCCGCTAACAACTTTGGAGGCAATCAGTGATTTGATCAAGCAAACGTCCAGCAGACGTCGCGTGGAAGAGGGCCAAAATTTGCAACGTCTCCGGCGCGACATTGGAGACAGTTATAGTGATGAAGAGGAAGAGCGAACACTGCACCATCTGAAGAAAAAGAAAAAGCACAAGTTTCACCACCACCAGAAGCCATCTCATTATGGCTATTTCGGTCAACCCGTACTGTTCCCAGGACAGTTCGCCAGGCCTCCAACCTGGAAGCCATCTCATGCCGTGCCGCAATTCGTCAACATCTTCAATCAAGGAAATCACGGAAGCCATGGTGACATTAAGAATTGTTTTCTCTTACAATTACCTTTCTGCTACGAAAATGTTTATTTTTATACGTTATTGGCATTGATATGATAGTCTTTTGAATCGAAAGTGCAGAATCTTGGTTTGACCTATACAGCTGATTACTCAACTTTCAGTTGTGAATTCGACCTACTTAACTTGATAAGTCAAAGCGCGTTATTAAAAAGACGAGCTGCAGTAAAAATTTTAACGTGTGCTTTATCATTTTCGGTATTACTTGAAAAGTGAACGCAGACAAGTATTGCATAAAAAAAAATTATCATTCGTAAGAGGAGGTTGATGATATCGTGATAAATTTTGAGAAATACTAATATTGTTGTAATAATATTTCAAATGATACAGTACAACATTTTTCATGTATCGTTATAAGTAAATAAATAATCGAGATACAATTTTTTAGACATGAAATTCATAAACTCAATAATCTAACTTGCAAAAGTCAATAAATGATAAATAAATAAATATTTAAGTAATACCAAATTAAATATTTTTTTTTATAAAAAGTCTTGTTACACATTTGCTTACATAAAAGGTTTATTATGCATCTATAATTTATTATATTCAAAATACTAATATTTTAGGTTTTCACAAACCACATCACAAACCACATAAACCACACGGGGGTCATTACCAAGTTTGGGAAGACATTCAAGAAGAATGGCCGAATCCTTGGTCACAAGGATTTTTCGGACTTGCACCCCAATATCCAACGAGTTATCAAAACAAAGTCGCACCAAGAACTCGCGAGTATCGCTCTTATACAACAGCACCTAGAAATTTCGGCACTACATCTGCAGAGGATAGTGCAGAGAGTGATGAGAAAATTCAAAAGAACGATAAAATAGTATTTAAGAATTAATATTCCTTGTGTGATAATAAATTATTTATCGAGTGTCATATACAAGTGTAATTTTTCCATCGAATAAACACATTTTTATTTACTTTCTGATGACATTTAATCTATAAATCAAGATAACTTATTACTTGTCCGTAATATACGTAATTTTATCGAACTAGAGTTTCTTATTTAACTAGTTACGGTATAAATAAATTTGAAATAATTTAGTAGTTTTTAATAAAATTTATTGGAAAAAAATGTTCTGCCCTTATTGCTTACTAGAAATATTAATAAATGAATTTCTTTTTAAATTTTGCATTATTTCCTACACTTGTAATATTTACGAAATTATTTATAGCAAATACTAATGCATATTCATTTTTTTCAAGTCATTTTTATTTGAAACACTACAATGTTCAAAATTTTTCAATGTGGAAATTAAAAATAAAACCGTAAATCGTAATGAAGGTATGTGACCGATAAGTTCAGAGACATAAAGAAGATAATGTTAACCAGTTAGTTATTTATTATGTAAGTCCAATTTTATTATGGAAAATTAAATTGATTTATAATGTTGTAAAATACTCATTCGGCTTGTTTGAATTATTACTGTGATTGCAAAAAAGTGACTTTAACAATACAAATTTTAATTTATCGCTTTTACATTTCTCGAATCTTAAATAACAAAATTGTAATAGTAACTGAATAATAACATTATATTATTTGTTTTAAATTACTTTTTGGACCTTGAATACAGTTGTGTAAGCAATTTAACTGTTTGAATTGAAAGAACGAATATAATGTTATGATAATAACATAAGGAGCCACACTAATGATGTAAAACTGTTTTCAATATTTTATTACACCTTCATATTTATTGTTTAATAATAATGAAAGCAATAATAATTGTAGGAAAAGTTGTAAAAACATATTTAATCACAGATTAATAATTTAAAGAAATGCTGAACTAAAGTACATATCATTTCAAATACAAAACTATTTGATGAAATGACAAAAACTTATTAGTTTTGTATTGATTATAAACGAAACAAAACGTCATTTAAAAGCATGTCTTGCTTTCGTTTACATTCATAATCAATGGACTTCAAATAAAGCAGTTCAAATAAACAAAACCTTCTGAAACATATTTAAAATTGCAAGTTTATGTTACATAAAACTTCTTCGAATGTTTCTTGTCTTCGTAGAAAAATCATAATATTGAAGTTTTCTCTTTGATGTTTTTCCTCAGCGTTCAGAGAAATTATCTCCGTAAGTTTCCATTAGTAATAATAATAATAGTAATAATAAATATTATAAAATATAAGATAATAAAAAGTAATTGACATGCTTACAGTAATTACAAACAACTCAACCATAGTTCCCCGGAAGACCCATCTTTAAATTGCATGTAAAATGAAGAACAGTAAGAAGAAAAGTTAAAGCTTTTATCTTCTTTAAATTTTCATTAAGAACACAAAGGAAATTTAAGTACACCTGCATTATAATTTATTATACCATTTAAAGTATAATTTAAATACAAACACACTCGTCAAGCATGATACGAATAAATGATCACGATGAGTTGTTCGTTGTAAAACAAGCAAAATTGACTTTTTGCAACGCCTTGCTCTTTGTGTTTTCCATCAGATTTTTTTTTATTCATCGATTGCTTCGATAGACGACACGTCATAGAATTTTTCCGTGTTTCACTGCAATAAACATTATTACATTTTATAACAGAAAAAAAAAATACCAATGTAGAAATAAAAAAAATTCGCCGTCTTAACGAAAGCTAGTCATCAATACAAAGATAATAAATTTAATCTTTGTGAAAATGGAGATGTTTTCAAAAAATTATTTACTGATCGCAGTTAAATAAGCGGACTTTAGTGAATAAGTATAAATAATTTCGAAATTCAAAATGGGTAAAACTTTAGAAATAAATATTTAAAAATCACAATTTACAAAAAAATTCATTTCTTCAGTAAAAATTCACCTTTAATTCCGAATTCAATTCAATTTTTTAACAGTTCATCAAATTAATCAACAAATTCTATAAATAACATGGTATTATCGTCGTCATCGAAAGCAAAATATTATCGACAATTTCTTTGAAAGAGTTACCAGCAAAAACAAACGTTCTTAACGCATTTGATCAAACGACTGGCTCTTCGATCTCATTACAATTCGCATTTTATTTTCCGCACTTTGAGCCAGAACGAAAACACGTAAATCATTACTCATCCCGATTCCAGCGGTTTTAATTTACAATCAAATAACAATATTAACACGCGGCTTTTTTGCCAGTCGCTGTAGGTGGTAATGAGCGGCTTTCGCATATTAATTTTTCCCGCGAATTTCATTTCCACTCGATCGCGCCAGACGTGTGCAAGTTAGTCATAAATAAACAGCGAATGATATGAGTAAAAACAGAAAAAAATAAAACGCCAACGTTTCGGACGAGAGTAGGGGGCTTTTTTTTCGAAAGACTGCCCCCCTTTTTATTAAAATTCCGCACAGATACCGACGATTCGAAATGACTCGGCATTAAAGCGAATGAAGCGAGCTCGCGCATTTACAATTTCGCGATTTAAATCACAGTTTCCTTTTTGTAAGTCCTTTATTCTTCGGCGTGACCAAAGTTGCGGTTGTGCGGTTGTTTATACCAGCCGTTTGCGTTTACTCGGTGTCAGTATCTGCAAAGATGTCGAGGAGTGCGGTGGAGATTGTATTGTGCGTTATCTCGATAGCGGCCCTTGCGACTTCGATCCCTGTGGCGGGCGACAATGATTCGAAAAAGAATGCTGACGAACCTGTGAGTACGTCCCACGAATCACCGTCGATATTCCGATTCAAATTCATTTACGAATTCCAATTTGCTAACTTCCTTTTTCGCGAGCAATCAGCTTCAACTAACCGCGTTATTGCAAATCAAATTTCGCGAAAATTCGTTTAAAAAATTTACGTCTTCACCGCAAGTACTTTTTGCGGTTGTTTTATGAAACTTAAAATTAGATTTGCTTCGACTTTAAAGTATAAATGAACATAAAAAAGCGTTGGACTTTTTAGAATTATAATGAACGAGTGAACAATCTTTGTGGGTTTTGCTAAAATTGCGCGATTATGTGCACACCATCGTCTACATAACTTCACATTGTGGAGGAAAACTTTCTATTCGCGTAAGCGTTGACACTCGGCGATTTATTTACGTCGTCGTTACGTCGACCACTTTTCATTTCGATTTTCCTGCGCTCAATCGGAACCAAAGGATTCTTAGTGTCGAGTTTCGATCGTGCGCTTCAGCTCGATTTTTCGGGACAGCTTCGTTTTCGCGATCGCGCTAGTACTAAAGTGTGAAACTCTATTGGTCGAACGTTGTGTGCATTTGCATGCTAATTTCACGCTCTTCTTAACTCGCACGCGTGGACCGGAGAAAAGTCACTTACCATTTTCACCGAAGCGGCATTACGTGATCGATCGTTCGAGTGCACGATGCAAGATCCGTAAAACACTGTGTATTACGTATTGAAGTTAATATCAAGAACACCTGGCTTGAAATCAGTATTTTTTGGAACATGTCTTACGGTTTTCTCAAAATTACACAACGCTGAAGTTATGTCGGCTGATCTTTTTTCATACGTTTGTTTCAAATCCTGTTCAAAATGTTTTATCTAAATTTTTCATGCGATATCTGTTATACGGTGTGTTAATTTTTACATACGATTGTGACAATTTTTATATGATATTTTGAACTAATAATTCAAGTAATAGTTTTGAGTAACAGTTTGCAAGTAATGATTTCATAAATAGTCTTTGTGTAATATTTTTAACTTTTAACTTTGGAGGTTTCGGTAGAAATCACCAAATATCTGAGATTTACCTCAAAATTAAATTACAAATTAATTTGCGTTACGTTTGAAAAGTAAAATCACATTTTTACATCGCTTAAATATTTACAGTTCAATGAACTCTGCGAAACATCGATCAGTAAAACGATAGTTTTAACATAATGCTTCAAAAAGTGTAGAGAAATTTGATTCAAATACAAAAATCAAAAATCATTTATAATATTTTGCCATTACTATTGTCAAGGTGATCATACTTTCAGAACAATAACATCATTTTCGATGAATTTATCAAAGTTTTGTATCGGTACTTGAAACTGGTAACCGGTCTGCCTTGAAGCAAAGGAATGGAAATGTTCGCTTGTCGTCAGTTTTACGATATCCCCTCGTGTCCGAGTTTTACGAATTGGTTGCAACGACATGGAGAAAATGGCCGCAAAAACGCCTCGATCGTTGGCCGCGAACGAAACTGACGACAGTTTGACCAACTTGAATTCCAACTTTTTTTTTCTTCTCGACCTTTTTATGGCGGGTTATTTCTTCTTTTTCTGCATTTTCTGCTCTCGAGTTCCGTTACGTCACATTTTGTAGATAATGATAGAGATAATGCCGAAGGAAGATAAAACAACAATAATTACTTTTAATCATGACTAGTTTGTGAAACGAAAAGAGGAAACGCTGGTGTAAAATTAAGTACTACAAATCGCGCGGCAAGTGTTGAAATCTTCCTCTCCGGAAATGGAGGCCAATGTTCAACGATCATTGTAACACGTGATGCGTTTTCCAGGCGCCGCTGTGGCAAATCGACGATGACAAGATCAAAGTGAATTTTGGTGGCTATCACGCGGAGGCTGGTCTTGGCACAAGGAGAAATGGTGGCGGATTACATGCCAGCGCCGGAACTCCTAATGCAAGAGCTTCCGCTGGACTCGGTGGGAGCGTCAATAACGACGGAGCAACGGGTACAACTTAGCATATTGCAAAAAAAATATCAAATAATATTTTAATTTATGCTTTAGAAAGTTTTCGAAAATGATTACAAAATATTTTCAAGTACATGTATTTGCGTGAAAACGAAAGTGCAAGCTTCATTATTGAAAAGAAAACTTCATTTATTAACTAAAATCGATAACAAAAATCCAGCTTTGGAACATTTAAAATGTAAATTGCCAATTTTAACGGACACTTTACGTTGAAATTAAAAACAAAAAAAAATGAAAACTGTTTAACTTTTGACTTGCTCGTGACTTTATATCATGCTGCAAAAACGATTTTGTAGTTTCTTGACAATTTGAATTAATGAGAAAACGTAATGGTGTTAGAAATTGATTTTAGATTGAAAAAATTGTAGACGTTTTCACTGTAAACAGGTGTTTCATTTTGAGACATTTCTGATGATTGAGACAATGGAAGCGTCTCAGTTGTGACGAATTGAGACAGTTTTGGTGTCTCAAACATAAAAAATATCTCAAAATGTGACAGTTGGGTTTGAAGTATTAAGTTAACTAAAGATAATGAAATAAATATGTTTATTACATTAATTTAGGGGGACTACACGCAGGAGCGAGTATCAATTCAAACGATAATGCAAAAGACGAAACGAATATGGGTCAAGGCATGAAAGATGGCCAAAATACGAATATTCAAACAATTCCTAGACAACCAGGACCTGGATTCAGAAAGCACAGGGTAATTTTAATAATCTTTGTCCTAATCTTAAAAACTTGAAGCTCACCCACAAGAAGGATGGATTAAATGAAAAAAAAGTCTTGGTTGAAGATATTATTTATTTTAATATTTTGCCTAAAATCAGTTTTCTTAAACCAAGATACTTTCTTAATTTAAGATACGAAGTGATTGAAGCAAGAAAAAATGTCTTGATAGGTTAAAGATAGGTTTTGATCGAAGAAAATAATCGCCAAATTTAATGGTTCTTGAACGAAATTTTTGTGAAGAATTTTGTGAGTGCTGTTACTTTGCAAAATTTCACACAATTCGTTTCGTATTTTAAAAAATGTTTTTTTCTTACAGCCATTCGGGCAAAATGCCGGCAACACCAGACTATTCGCCAAAATTGATTCAGGCTCAGGTAAGACCATCGCAAATTTAAAATCATGATAAAGAATAAGTGAAAATGTCAAAATAGACTGCAAAGAATGGTTTTTAGTAACCAGAACTTTTTTCAGAAGCACAAACTCCTCGACAATATGGCCAACCTGGTGGTAAAGGCACGTTATTCGATGACATCTTCAACGTAAGAAAAAACACGCCATATTTAAAAAAATGATGCCTTATTATCTAGAAAAAAAATTATACAAACTTCCATGCATACATTTTACAAATTTCAATTATAAACATTCGCGTTCCTTTTTTCTTGAACTTTATTCCAAGTGTAATACAAATTATCAATTTGTGACCGTAATTTGTTTTCTCCTTGCACGTGTTCATGAATCACGCAACAGGCGAACAATAATTTCATTGACCATTTTCTTCATTATTTCAGATACCAATAGCAGCTTTGAACGCCGTTAATCAACTGCTGAAGAATCACGTTGGTTAACGCACGCCGGTTCGTCGAACACATTTTCGCCATCAACTGTAATACCACGCAATACTGTTGATTATTAGCTAATACGTGTACAACGTTAATCAATGCTATTTTCATATTGTGCAAAAATACTCTTGGAACATAGATAGAATCTATGCAACTTTCACAGTTTTTATCTTTATTATAATAATTATAATAATAATTCTTATCATTTAGAAGATAAGTGAATGGAAATTACACAAATTTAACAATTTCTTCAACGTCGGTACGAATGTGTAGTTTGTTAGGAATTTCATTTTTTTTCTTGCTCCCAAACGAAATTCGAAAAAATCACGACATTTTAATGCACTTATAAAGTATTTTCACTGCTTTAACATAACAATATTACGTGGTATTGCTATAATGACTCAGTTCTCAGAGAATGATTAATTATTTTAACGTTGTAATGTGGTTCTAACACATTAAGCATATTATGAATTGCAAACAAATGACAAGATGATTGAAGGTAGTTGGATCATCAGGAATGTTTCGTTGTTTATAAGTTGAATGAATTTAATGTTGAAATTTTGAATTCTTTATGGTTAATACAAAAATTTAAATAAGCTTGCGTTTGTTAATTAATATTAATGTGGTTGTAAAAAAGCAATTGATTAGTACCTAAGTAAAAGAAGATTTACGAACTAGACTTAATTTTGTCCATAAATTTAAATGTGTATTTTATGTTTAATAAGAAAATGTTTGTCTTATTATTAACTTTTTTCTTTTAGCTTATTTTTTTCATAATTTTCAAGAGATTTTTTCATCGATAAATGTAATGCTATTATTACATATTGCGTGAAGATAATGATTGTTGTGTATACACATTGTAAACAACAAAAACGTCAGCATACAATGAAATTCGCAGACATTCTACTATCGTAAAATATTATTAAAAGAATGTGTTGTTAAGCACGTACGAAAAAATTTAATCTCTGTGAATAACGCCCGAAAATCGCAAATGATTTCATCTACTCGAATCGTCGCTATATATTCGGTCATCTGCGTTCAAAAATTTTTAATTCAGTTCGGACCGCTATATTTATGGTACTGTCATTTAATAATTCTGCATTTAAGTAATGTATGTTATTCTTAACGTGGCTGAAAGTAGTCAATAAATTATACAGTTATAATTTCATATTAAACGAATTGAAGTATTAAGTTGTGTAATAAATACGATCTATACAAAAAGAAATATGAACATAATATACCGTAAAATTCTGACAAGTCTTCTAATTTTTCATTTGTGGTATGTGATAGCAGCAACAAAAGAAACAACAGAGGTAATAAGTTTTAGACAAACCCAAAAATTGCATTACTACTGTACAAATTGATAATAAGTGAATTTATACATTTTTTTAAAACTGATTTGAAATGTTTGAACAATTTTATTTCAACATTTTATAACCAGCATTACATTCAGTACTTTTTCAAGCGAAAAAAAAATTCTTTAGTATAATTAAGTTAGAATGTTAAACTGAATATCAAAATGAATTCGTTACTGTAACAATCTTTGTGGATAATATATTGAAATTTCTAACCTTCCGGATATATATATTTTTTTAATTCAGAGTACAATTATTAACTGATTAACTTGAATTGTAATTTAATAAACAAGTAATTGCAGAGTAAAAATTTTAAACATAAAGGTTTCTATTATTTTCAAGACATCGTCTATTCTGGATATTTCTTCTCAAGCTACAGGTAATTACATTTATATTCACAGACGTATAATTTTAATGACAAAAAGTTCAATTAATGCCACAATTAAAAGTTGTATCGATTTGGATTATATTTATTTACCCAGTAATCTTTAAAATATTGTAATAATATAACGTGTACATAATGTTCAGTCAAATTAAACACATTTTGTTTCTATCAACTTGGTTGCAAAATTAATATATGACTACGTTATTTAATGTAACTTTTTAGAAACATTGCATACATTTATTTTTATTTATTAACAGAACCAACAATTGAAAATTCCACTAACGAAAAGACAATAAATCCAGTTGAAAAGCATGAAAAAACAGCAGAAAAATCCTCACCTACTCTAAAAGATAATGATGAAATTGAATCCAGTAAACAAAGTAATCACGAAACTGCAACAACTCAAGATGAAATTAATCATGAATCTTCAGAAAAATCACAAGATAATCCAATTTTACCACCTAAAGGTACACATATACAAGTCGTGAATAGAAAAAGCAAGTAAACTTTAACAATAATTTTATTTGATTAAATTAAAGTTATTTTTAAAGTGCCCTACATTCAGTCAAGATAAATTCGGTAAAAAAAATGTTTTCAAGATTTGAATTCGACCAATTAAATGTATAATCCTAATTTGTAAATGTTAATGTGATTTTTTGTAGAAATATTAATAATTTTTTTTTCGATTTATTGACAGAATCGACATCTGAACAACCAGTAAATGGTGCAAATTATCAAAATGAAAATAATGAACAAACTACGCAAAGTTCGAGTAGACAAAATACAGTTTCGAGTCAAACTTCCACGGATTACATCGAAACACAAAATAGCGAAGATGAAAAAAGAAATGAATCCATTAATTTAACTTCACCACCACCCAACATTACAAATGTTATTTCTGATTCTTCCCCAACATTAAGTAACCCGACTCCATTATCTACAACTTTAGATACTTCAGAATTGAGAAAAAATAATGAACAAACTACGCCAAGTTTAAATGGACAAAATACAATTTCGAGTCAAACTCCAACATTAAATACTACAGACTTGAGTAAACAAAGTCAGTATAACTTAATTATACGTGTACCACATTATTACTGAAAATTTTAGACTTTAATTAGATTTGTTTGAATAGCACTAACATTATAAGGTACACATAGTTCAACCAAACGAATTACAGTCGTAACATTTTATCAATTAAACATATAATTTATGTTCTTAAATGTTGATGTATAATTTTAAAAAAATTACAGCTTTACTTTCTTCAATTTACAGGTACTGCTAAGTCAAATGAATCAAATATACCGATTGATTTTAGACAATCGAATGAAAGTATCAAAAATAAAGTAGACGTTCCTACAATCCCTGGCAATTCGACAAATGGACAAAATACAATTTCGAGTCAAACTCCAACATTAAATACTACAGACTTGAGTAAACAAAGTCAGTATAACTTAATTATACTTGTACCACATTATTACTGAAAATTTTAGACTGTAATTAGATTTGTTTGAATAGGACTAACATTATGAGGTACACATAGTTCAACCAAACGAATTACAATCGTAACATTTTATCAATTAAACATATAATTTATGTTCCTAAATGTTGATGTATAATTTTAAAAAAATTACAGCTTTACTTTCTTCAATTTACAGGTACTGCTAAGTCAAATGAATCAAATATACCGATTGATTTTAGACAATCGAATGCAAGTATCAAAAATAAAGTAGACGTTCCTACAATCCCTGGTAATTCGATGAATGCGTTGCTACAAACAGATGTTACGAAGACCGACAATTCATCAAATATTTTAAGTAACACAAATTTGGAGGTTGATACAATTGCGAAAGGGATAGGCAATTCGGGAGTAAAAGTTGAAACTGGAGTAAACCCATCGGATTTAGTAAATTTACAACTTTCTGCAAATGCTTTAAAACGACTAGTTAATAGTATAAATTTATCACCTGCTGCAGGAATCGGAACGTCGCTTAATTTAAATACTACATTATTGGGACGTGACAACTCATCGCTCCATTTGGGATTAAATAATTCATCTATCGGTGCTACGAATCTTTCAAATGCAGTAAACGTTAATTTAAACGGAAGTGTCCCTTTTCTTGGGATAAATGCAAATGTAAATACCGATCTTTTGTTAAAAAGTCCGAATTTATCGACCTCTGATAATTTATTACAAGTGAACAACAAACCTCTTGGGTTTCTCTCGACAATATCAGAAAGAGTTTACCTTAATGCGTTAGTAAATGGGTCGATTAAAGCAAACCAAGCTTCGTCGTTGATGGCGAACATTAGCGAAAAAATTCATAATATAATTGATTCGATCAAAAATGTTTCAAGTACCGCAGCCATAGATATTAAACTCGCGAATCTGGCAAAACAAATAATAGACGGTACATTTAATTTGGGGAAAAGAAAAATTGACAGCAGCGTATGCCACTACATAGGCGCAAAAATCAAAGATCTTGTATTAATTAATAATAATTTTTGTGTGAAAATAACGGGCAAAATAAACTTATAAAAGCAAAATTCACTTTTTTATTCAACGAGTATATCGAACAAAATAGATTGAATTGTAAATAATTTATTACTTTTGTAAATATGAAGATTTGTATTTTTATATATAATAATCTATAAGACTTGTAAAACAGAAAATTGTAATAAATTATTTAAAATAATTAATGTACTGAGTTATTTTGTAATAATTGTATCGAGTGAGATCTGTTACATTACGAAATTTTCAATTTGTTCATGCATTTCACGAAACCTTTATCCTTTTTTTCTTCGAAAAAATGACCATTCGCGTTGCAACCAATAAGCGAGTTTCTTTTGTCACCGATCATCCAAAACCTAACGTATGTGTATATAAATGAAAGAGAAAGTAAAGTCTTGGCGTAAAAGCATGGATAGAGGTTCAGTTGCTCCACGCGTCTCGCGTTAGTGGTTTACTGCATTATCAGATTGACAGATCATCTGTGTGTAATGAAAAAATCGCTCCTAAGATGATGTGACTTCTTTTTTATAAGTAATTAACTACTATATTTTTCTGACAGCGTCAAATTTTTAACTCAAGGTAAGATATGTTTCTTAATATTTTGTCATTGCTTCCCTCGCCTCTGAAAATGTGATTATTTATAATAAAATTGTATGATTATGTATATTTTATCAAATTTCTCATAAATTTCGAGCTTTATTACTTTCCTAGAAGAGCATCACTGCGAAAACAAGCGTCTAGTTTTGAAACACATTAATTACCTTAAATACGAAAAGTGTTTTAAACACCTGTCTTTGGCATCAAAACAAGACACTTGTTTTTATAGTAATTATGAAAAACTTGAAAATATAGTCATTTAATATTAAATAAATATGCGAATGTACTTTAATCGATAATTAATATTTATATTAATGTTATGTGGATCGATATTAAATCAATGTAACAATTGTTTATTAGACACTGGTGTCTTAAAATCAGTCATCAGTTTGTATAAACTATCCCTTTATGTTATAAATTATGAGAAAAATTCTGATTATCTTACGAGTCTATTGCATATTATATATATATAAATAATTGAACGAACAATTTCATCATCACAGTTTCAATTTTTAGATATATATTGTAATGTGAGCCAGTTAAAACGTTATTTATAATTGATACGTGACAACTCGCTGCTGATCGGTTCTTAAAATGTGGAAATTACTGGTGATTGCTACATGCGCTCTTTTTGTGAGCAATGTTCTGAGTAGGCCAACTAATGAACCAACGAAAATCACCCTGAGCTCAACCTCTGCCACTACAGAGACACCCGGAGTCGTTTTGTCAATGTTGCAACAAGGAGAAGTAAGTAACATACTATTCATCATCCCGCAAAAAAAGTAATTATTCCACATCTGACATTAAAAACTAACATTAACGATAAATGAACACGGTCATCCATCAATTATCAAACGTGAATGTCATTCTGAACGTAATTCGTCATTGACTTGATCTCATGTTTTTTTTTTCGCGTACAAACTCTTACATCTTTTTACCGTTGTAACGAAATAATATGTCATAATATCAGTAGTCGCAAAAAAAGCAAATTTAAAAAGTAGTCTAATTTGAAATGAAACCCAAAAACCTTGGGTTTCGTAGGCGTTCATTAACAGGATACGAAATTCGATAAGATTGGGCAGAGGGAGATTAGTCAATTCAGCAATTTTGGCTAGAAACATCATCGCCGAAAAGGCGGAGGTAAATAAGTACATGTTTGCATGTGCACCCGAAAATCGTTTTGCAGTTCATTGCTTCCGAAGATTACATGTATTCCTTGAAATGCATCCAAAAATGTGACAATATAGATACCGCCGAAATTATAAAATAGTCTTAGGAATATCAGTGAAAAAATGGTAAGCACGTGCATTTTTATTTACATTTTAGGATAAATTTACATGATGGGATAAATTTCAATACGCAATTGATCATTGGTGGTCATGAAATGGTACCACTGAGAAATAGTAATTTTTACCATTTTTTCAATCAAAGTCAACGAAACATTTTAATTCTTTCGGAATGCTCGCTTGATGTGATTAACAAATCGATATACGTTTCCAAACACACTCTTAAATAAAAAAATATTATTTTGGAAGGACCTTTTTATTTTAAAAACTATTAACTCACTGAATACAATAACAATAAAGTTCACATAAAATGGATGTTTTTATTTAACATAACATGATTTATTATGTTTTTTCATTCACAGAAATCGTTTCAGACCAAGTTATTTTATTTACCTTTCAAAATTCTCTGCCAACGGCTTGAAATACTTTTTGTAGTATCAATATCCAATTTCGACTTAATCGTATTAACAGAGATTTTCTCTTTTAAAAACATTCTATAAAAAATCAGACGCAAGCTTGAACGAAACGAAACAAAATCTTCTAGAAAATTTCGTTTCATTGTATCGTTGTTTTAAGAGTGAATGTTTGGAGCAAACTTTGATACCGAGCATGTTTAAGACTGTTGTCAAAGAACATTTAAACAATTGCACTATTCCTTATATTCATATCAATTTCTTCGTGTCTCAAAACCGCAAAAATACACGGGTCGTCTATCTCATATCATTAATTCGATTAACCCGGAGCAACACTTCGTGACGATTTCGT
This sequence comes from Aradophagus sp. ZL-2020, assembly GCA_022817685.1. Taxonomy (NCBI): domain Eukaryota; kingdom Metazoa; phylum Arthropoda; class Insecta; order Hymenoptera; family Scelionidae; genus Aradophagus; species Aradophagus sp. ZL-2020. Next base: position 21,914 of record JABFOV010000533.1, on the reverse strand, counting down.
CAAATTGTGCACTTTTTTACAAGCAAATGAAATTCAGTTTTCTCGTTAAATTCGTTTATTGTTCTCCATCGGAGAGATAGGCGCATGAATAATTAATCACGCATTAACGCGACACGCACGAATACGTAAACTGAATAAAGGTGCACGTTTCGATATGCGCATATTTTGGTCAGCCTCATTTTTCTTTCATTTGTTATTTTCTATCATTTAATTGCAATTCACTGTTCACATTATGAGAAAAAGAATAATATTTTTTATTGAGAAATTATTTATGAATAAGATAATACACTAAATAATAAGATACATTTTTAAAAAACGAAGTTTGACAAGAACATTGTCGAATTAATATAAATCATGATTAATTTATTATGATAAAAGTTGAAAAGTAAAATTTTATTGCAAGACAATAAAGTTGAATTTATTTCAAATTAAAATATTACCTTGTTCCAAAAAATAAATAAGGCTAAATTTTTTTATTAACTGTTTCTCAAATCTCACTTTAACGTAGTTTTTACTTTCATCATCAATCCATTTCAATCACGTAATTTAAAAGACTTTAACGTTTCGCAAATAAAAATTACGACTGTAAAAAAACCCGCCTAGAAAAGATTTCGAAAGTCCGACCTGTGAACAAAGTGCATTTCAATTAATTAGAAATAGATAAAAATCGGACTGTCGCGATCGGTGCCTAAACTTCGTAACAATCGCGTTGCTTGAATTTCAACGAAATGCGCTCGTACTTTCTCTCATTATCTGTTTATGTGCTAATCGTTCGTTTCACTTTTTCATTCTACGATGACAAACCAAAATTGTCACGATTCATTGATTTTTCGATAATAAAATATTACTCTTGCAATTAGACGGCGCTGAGCGAGGCCCAGAACAACATCGCGTCCATTGTTGTCGCAAATACAAACATCGTCAGGCCAAGATCGGCGACGTCAACTTCGAAACCGGCATACGAGACCGCGCCGTTCGCGCAGTTCTTGCCCCCGAGGACGCGAGAAACCGCGAGGCTGGAGGAACCGCGAGGACAAGCCTTGTTCGAATTCCCGATCAATCACCCGGTGGAAAAAGTACTGGAAAACTTTTTGAGACCGACGCCAATCGTCGACGGTATCAAAGAGCATGAAAAGTACGGTAATTCCGGCGATCAGTTCGCGAGCTTGGGAAGAGCTCTGGTCAATGGTTTTGAGGGTTTGAGCAATGTGCTAAACACCATCCTCGATGTGAGTAACTAACGGTATCATTTTCGATAGTTCCTTGATGTCATCAAACTTCTACAAAGCATTTTGTTTTGACATATCTGATTGAGTTTTTGTTGGGACATTTAAAAGACCAAATTACCAATACATATAAAGTTTCTTAAGTTTATTACACGGAAAAAAAAGTTTGTACCATCTCGAGATGGTAAGAGAAAGATGGTGCAATGTTATCACCTTGGGTTGTACAACACTCTGTTTTACCATGGTGCCACCTACAACTCAGGTGTAATATTAATTTTTTAAATTAATATTTACCCACTCATTTTAATAATTAAAATGATTCAAAAAACGTTTTTTCAACAACCAATATAAGTTGAAACAAAATTAAAAATAACTTCTATTTTTATCGCGTAAAATATTTCTGCACAATGCTTTTAAACTACTTCCCTAATGGAATTTTTTTCATTCAAAAGATGCTTATCATAAATCAAAATAATTAAACTGCAGTTAACATATATAATCAAGATAATGTGGGTGTAAAAACAGCGGCAATGACACAATCGCGAGATTGGTGTGTTCTACATATACTATTTATAACTTTAAATTGCATTTTTTTCATCACAATTATTGTTAAGTAATCCATAAATGCTGATCATACTTTTTTAGGCACCTGTAAATGTAGCTAAACAAACATCACGTGGCCTCACAGAAGCGCTTAATCAACTTGGATCACGCATAGTTGGATTACAATAAAAGTAGCGATGCTCAAAATAAAATAATTATTTAAGGTTAAACAGTGAAATAAATTATTACAACCAAACTTCATGGTTTTTATTTCTTATTCTTTCTATAGCTTAAATTGTATTTTTATATATCTCATAATTGATAAATTGTAATATTATTTGAATTGCAAATAGTCTTCATTTAAAATAATGTATTTTATAATTTTATATACACGCAACGTTGAAATTTTACAAAATTTAACGAATCAAATTGATTTCGATTTTATATTGTACTTTTAAAATATATATTTTTGCGTTGAAGGTGAAAGACAACACACAACGAAATAATAAATAAATAATGTTATTCAGTAACTGAGTATGACAATAAATATACATTACAAAGTCGCTAATTGCAGCGCCATCGTCACGCTTTTAATAATCACAGATTATATTTTGGAACACGATTCTTGGCCGCGCATCTAAGATGTAAACTAAAAAAATCGTCAGGCTTGCGGTACCAACAACACATCCTGGATACGAATATATATATTAGTTGCGATTTGCAATAACCAATTAATTATGTAGGGATTACATATACATTTAACTATTTATTGTAAATCGCTAATTGATCTTCATTTCCTAACATGTTTCGAAGATTACTTTGCCCAGATAGAAAATAACATTGCCGTTTTGGAACTTAGATTAAAATACAGCTAGAAATCGTGTTTCACTGATTTCACTAATCTAACAAATATGACATAAATGTGAAATAATGTATATAAAATTACGATTGAAATTTATCGGAAGTATATTTTTCAATTTCTCTTTATCATTATAATATATTTGAAACAAATATTCTGAATAATGAAGCAATACGAATTTAAGAAGAATAAATAACAAAAAATACTACTAAAACAGTATGATCCCTTTTTTAATGATAAACTGTAGAATAGTAAGATTTTTTTGCATTCATTAATAAAAGTTCTGCGATTTAAATAACATTCTTTAATAATAATTAGAACCGTTGAATGTTTTAATACAAGATATTCTGGCAAATAAAATGATAATCAAGAAGAACTTTCAATTGTTAAAACAATTATTACAACAATTACAGAAACAATTCATTAATGAATAAAATACGTTCTTTAAGTGAAGTTTAATTTCACTAGTATGAGTTGGAAAATGAGGTGCAATATTAATCTATAATATATTCGAATTAAAATTGAAAGTACATCTAATTGCAAGCCAAACAAGTGATATTACTTTCTTCACAGAATAACTTCGGATTAAACAGAATCAATTAAATGAAAAAATTTATTTTGTAGTTTCTATAATACAACAATTTTTTCGTTGAATTTTTCACAAATCAAAATAGTTATTCAACTAATAGTTTCATTTGAAATAATAACTAATTAATATTATATTACTGAGTATTATATCATAATGTAAAAACAATTTAAAATCAGCACTCAACAATTTTTCTTTAGTAATTATCACACTCTTTAAATGCATAGTCTAATCATGCAACGAATTCGCGCAAACATTGCGCTCATTTGAAAATATTATTTCTAATAATTACAGTTTCTTTGTACGTGTAAGAATATTGAAAATGATTTGTTGTTAAATTAATTATTGAGTAAAATTTACATCCAGATTTTACATTTATTTTCACTCACGAATAATACGAAAATAAACAAGATCTAGAAAAAATCTCTCAATGTGAATTCTACTGTATATTGTATTTATACAATTTAACTCGTTTTATTTTACGATATCAATATCGCAACTAATTAATCTACAAACTTTCCACTTTTATAAGTGAAAAAAATCTTTTTTTCTCAAAATCGTATTTTTTGTATTATAATTATAATTTTACGTTATTGCAATATCACGTGATGATTTTGTAATATCATAAAACAGACCCTTGTTAAAAACCGACAAACCATTAAAATCCGTTGAATCGTATCTTTAACCACATTCAATTCCAATCCAAAGTTATTCAATATTTTGTGACATTTATATAAAACAACAGGATTGAGTAGGTTCACGTGGTTTATTGCTAATAAAATAAATGTATATACCATATTTAAGAATATATTTATATGGGATATATATTTTACGAAACGACACATGCCATTATACCTACTGTTAAATTATTGATAAAAAAATGTATTTATCAATTATTATCAATTATTGACAATTAACATCAATTACTACCAAAAAGCACTTCCATTCAATCCAGTTGTTTGATTCAACGGGTGTTTTAACGATTGTTAATACATTCTTTTCACAAGGATCGCGCTCCTAACACACTCCGTTCGTTCGGCTTTTCCATCTGGGCCAGTGAATAAGGATTTTGTTCGTTAAGTCGTCGTGGTGTCGTAGCTTTTGTAAGTGTGCGAGGATCGTTTGTGCCTGACCGTACAAAACAGAATCATGCTTGCGATCAGACCGAAGAGCTGTAAAAAGCCAACGACTAGGCCCACGGTGCCGACGATGTGGAGCCTCGTGAGTAACCACATCTGGATCGCCGAGGCACAACCCTCCTTGTGCCAGAGCTCCTTGTTGTTGCCCTCGGGATCGAGCCGACCGCAGTACCGCTCGCGCCTGATGCAACACGAGTCGGGAACCCGATCCTCCGTAGGCCAGGCGTCTATTCGATACCAGTCGGTGTAGTCTCGCACTCCGCAACATTGGAACTGTCAAAGGATAACCGGTCATTAAAATAAATCCAACATTTTATTTAGTTATAATAATAATATATATAGTAGTAATTACTGATAATTATATCATGCATCAAACAAGTAAAAAGTTGTATAATAATTTCTCTTTCAGTAATTATATCTTAAAATCAATATTATTATTAGATTGTACGTTATTATTTTAAGAAATTTAAGTCTATGGATGAAATACACTCGTGAAAAGATTATGCAAAATTACAGTTCACAGTAATTACATTAATAGTATATTACTTAACGAGGTAAAAACGAGATTTTAGTTGGTAACCCGAAGGGCTATCAACCTAAAAGTTATTTTTACCGAGTTGAGTCAGGCATTTTTCCAATTGAGAAAATAAAATATGGTTGGTACCCCTCGCTCTAGTTCGTAATACCTACCATCATTTTCTCGATGGGAAAATTAAATTATTGGTATACTATGCTATTGCTCTAAACGAAAAAATCCGACTGTTATGGTCAGGTTTTTAAACCTTAAGAAGTAAATAAAATAATCAGAGCTCACATTCTAACAACGGCATTGGTCGTGGTGTAAATTAAGTGATTTGACCATTCCGTGAATGCCGGTTCAAACAATTTCAAATAAAGCGGTACAGAATCAGCAGCAGACGTCCACATGGCTTTCGACAATACGTATAATTATCCATTCAACGGCATCGCACATTTTTTTCGCGGCTCATTCATAACCACGAATTATGCTGTTAACCTCCATTATGCGATATCTGCCGCATGATGAACTTTAACGCAATGCAACAATTACGTCATTACGATCGCGTTTCATGGTTTGCGCCCGCGTCAACTTAAGACATTTAATTAATAAAACGCAACTTATTATTTTCATTTCGTGTAATTAAACGCAATTATATCCAAACAAGAGGACGCCGACATCATTATCAACTCTAATACCCAGAATTGACAATAATTGACGAGCTACAATGAAACCTTTGAATGTTCGTACTTAATTTTGTTATTTCATTGTTCATTAATATGCAGAATCAACGAGTTAAAATTTGCAATAATTTTTACTTAATATAACTACCTGAGATGCGAACTGTACATTTTAATTAGATAACAAGCCGTTTTGATCATCCCATGCAATTTCATGAGCCAATTTCAATTAACATTTATTTTGACGCAAACGTTTGTGATGTCAACAAGGTGCCTTTAAATATAAAATTCAATAAAAGTAAATCAACGGTTCATCAAACCAAAATTCAAGATTAATTGTTTAAATTATTTGATACTATTTTACAAAAATTTGTAATTTTGCAGTACTCTGTAAATACTCTGCAAACGCGAATGAAATAAAAAATCAGTCGAAATATTCACCTCGGTATGTATATGGTCCCAAACGGCGGGAAAAGTGCCCGGCTCGGTAGTGATGTTGTAATGTTTCTCAATTCCGTACAGCAAGTCTTCTTTGAGCGTTCGCGCAAGATGTTGCCTGAAGATGAACGACAGACTTCCCACCATGAACTCGGCCAAAAACACGAGGATCACCAGGCTAAAGTACTGGAAAGTTAAAGCGCATCAGCATTAGAGGAACTGTTTATCTGATTGTACTCTTTGGTAAGTGATTTAAGGGAAACCAACTATAATTAGCATGATCCTCGACTGGAACCAAGCACCGCAACATCCGAAAAACGCGACAACGAAAGTCACGCATCCCGTGGCTAGGAGTATCGTGTCGGCCGACACGATGCCGTATTGTGGCACTAGAGTCGTGTAGCCGGAATAAGCCAGATGTAACCACAGACCGGCTCCTAGAATTCCGCAGGCGCATAACTGTAAAATCCAACATTGTTAAGCCGTTGAAACATTGCAAAATGCATTTTTGCTCCTCGCGCTATTTCAATCGATGATAAAGCGAAATTCGTCAAGTTTATTAAGTGAAAAGTTATGAGCGGTGAAAGATAAACGTATTGTAAATGAAAATAAAAAATGTTGAGAGTTACATATGTGTCAATGATTATGTAGTTATCACGACATATCAGTAGATTCTTTAAAAATTATACTGTTTCAATTTTATTTGCACTTTGAAATAAAAAATCATTCATTTTTCAAAAATTAAAAAAATGAAATAGATTTCTATGATACTGTTTAAAGTTTTTAATTAAATTCTAGGAAGCCTTTAAGAAATCATTCAAATGCACACAATTTTTTTCCCGAACTGAAATAAATTCAAATGGAGTGCTAAAATTTGGAAAAATAATGTAAATTAAATTAATTGACTTTTTAAAGATTGCATTGAATTCATTAAAAACTTTCAACAATCATAAAGTCCATTACATTTTTTTTCTTTTCAAAAGGCGAATACTTTTTCGTTACAAAATCTAACTAGAATCTTCCATCTGAATTTTTTTTGTTATGACATTTATATAAAATTAGAGAGTGTAAAATAATGTAAAGGTATGTCTTTTACATTAGCAACCCTAACGGCAATATAATTTTAAATTAAAAAAGGTACTTATTGTTTTAGAGAAGCAATTAAGTATTCATTGAGCGAAACTAGTTCGCCAATACAAAGTACCCAGTCACCTCGGAACTGAAACAAGGCGGTCGTAAAAATTAAAAACAAGTGAAACTCGATTATACCGTCTTGCTTTCTTGCGAAGCCATAAAGGATTTTAGCCCACTTTCAGCGCTTTATAAAAGTGATAAGTGGATGATCCGAGCACGGAGCAATCTCACGTGTTACGTTTTTACACGGAGAGCTATATTTTTTTCCTTTTATTTATTTATTTATTTTCTTTCACTTGCATGCTTAGCCGACTCGCTCCCGCGTCACTAGAGCGTAATTGCGAATTCGCGCGAGGCATGCAAAGCAGCGCGAAACAAGGCGCATCAATTAATTTCGCCCACGCACGCGAGTCCAAGATCTTGTTTCCGTTTTAAAGTCTTAGTTTGTTGCTTTCGGAGTGGCAGTGCAAAACAATGCGACTTTTGCAACCATCTCGTCCTAATTCTATCAAACGAAATGGAAATGCCATTATGACCTGAACTAAATTGTAATTCGCACAAATTTCGAAATGAAATTACAAAAGTAAAATTTATAACGTCGTATTGGAATTATTAAATTCTGCACATAAACACATCGAGTCGAACTGTTGTCTTTTTTTGTCTTACAAGAGTTCCAATTTAATTGAGTGGACAAATTTAATTTTTCTTGTTAAAACGAATGTAAATTAATAAGCAAACCCTGCAGCATTGCTCTGTTCTAATGTTAAACTTCGTCTCAAATACTGGATCGTGCGGAAAATAAATTCTTGCTGAACAAAAATATGTGCCCGGAATTAATCGCAACATTGATCAGGCATGCATATCAATAATCATTACAATAAATTGCAAAACAAGACCGAACAGTTATCTCGGCACAGAATTGCATTTCATCCGCGATACAATATTTCCCGAATAAAAACTCTGATTCGACCGAATATTAGATTATACGACTGCACGGTGCAAAACAGGTTTTTCGCGCGGTCAAATTACAGGATAGAGTCGAGCAACTATTACGACTTTGAAATAAATACGTATACTTTTTGTCCGTTATAAAAGTGCAAAAAATATTCAAAGGCAACGAGTTTGCGAGTCGCCGATCCGAGAAAAATGGATCATTTGTCGGCCCCCGGTTCTTCCATGAAATTTCAGAAATTTTTTCACTACAAGAAACAGAAGCAATTGGGTCTGAAAAAGTCGCGTTGTATGAAAAATGATTTGGTGCTTTTGCTGTGAAATATTCATCGCGAAAAAGGAAGGAGGAAACATTGAAAATGACTCGAAGAAGAGAGATCTCGACTGCGACGTGTAATGTTGAGGTTGGAAAATAAAAAGAGACAAAAAAACATTGAGCGTAATTGCAGTGATTCCGGAGCGGAATAATAGTTTTCAATTGGCGGACGAACAATGTAGGCGATTATATTTAGTTTGCATTTGTATTTTCGCGGAAAACGCGTTTCGAAAGAACGCTATTACGTTCAGTACGTTCTAATTACGATAATAAAGAGTAATCTTGTACCCGCGGCAGTGTAAAAAGTTGTTTTAACAAATAAAAGGTACTAACAATTTGAGGGCCGCAAATTGTTTCGGTAAATTTCAACTTTTTGAAAATTTGCAAAAATTTACGAACAAAGTTTTTAAGCTATAAAAATTAATTGTTTTCCGAAGAAAACAATTAATAAACTTATGCAATACAACAAATTAAATGATGTAATTAAGAAGACAAATGAAAAATTCAAAATCCATTATCTAAATCGTTCTCCGCTTCGGGCCACCCTTTCAACAAAATGTATTAAAATCGACCCGACGCCAGCAAACAATTGGATATAAAACGTTCCGATTCATGGTTGCGGCAACGCCTAAATACGAGCGCGTTTTAAGCATCACGTACACTGACTCGCGTTACATAAGCCGCGGGCTGAAAAATTATGAATCGAGCGCGCACGGTGCGTCGTGCTGCGCGCAAACGAAATGAGATTAGCCGATCGCTTTGTCCCGGCGACAAGTGGGTCTACCGAGTCGTGCCGATAAGCGGTATTTTAAAGCGTACGTAAGCGCGGCACTTTTATCATATGCACGCGGTCGATAAGCCATTTGTATTTTCGGCGAGTGTATACAAAATAAGGTCAACATTCTTTCGAGGTAGGAAAAGCGGCTAATCCACGTCCATCGATCATACGTTGATGGCAAATTAATCGTTTGTTGAAATCAAATTAAAAATGTATTAAAAATTACCGTTAATCAGAGACTGATAATATTACGTTAATCTTTACATGCTTTTGAGCTAAATCGAATAAAAGAAAAACAAGGTACATTAAAGATTCACATCTGAAAGTTAAGTTCGAAATGTTATACTTGCAGGACGTAAATTACAAATTTACATGACTGATGGCGGCATTTAATTCGCGTTGTTTACTCAACGTTGAATTGACATTAAAAAAAATACGGAATTAACATTTCCAACTTGATCGTTTCTCATTTCTTATTTGAAGGAATCTGTAGCTTGAAACGGCTATCTATAGCGTAAACCTTGAAAATATTTCTATCGAGTAATTTAAACAAAATAGTAATTCAGTGGCTTATGCAATTTAGTCATTCAAATGTTCCTCCCAATTTCGCTTTTCGATTGATAGTAAAAGTGTATCTCACCCGGTAGAATATATTAATATAAAAGGATGCATGTAAATTTGCATTGAATAGTCGCGCAGCGGCAAGTGTTTACGAGGATATGAATGAGCCCATAAAACCATACGGAACCGAAAGTGATGCCTGACAAATTGAGAGAGTCGACGACGTAAACGAACAATGCGGCATCTTTGATAAAGTTCAATGCCTCGAGTTCGATTGCTGCAATTCGTTCACGACTGAAATTGAAAAGCGATATCAAACATCAACTTTGAAGGACCATTACGTCTAATATCCTTGCTATTCAGCGAAATTAAACTTCATTATTTAATTAAGAAGAACGTCTCAATAAAAAAGAAAGTAATTCAGAAACGTGTGGCTATTATATGTTGTAAATTAGAAAAAAAAAAACGAAATTAACGGGGATATAATTTGCATCGTTAAAAATATCTAATTCAATAATAAAATTTTTTAGGACATCTTAAAAAAGTATAATAAAACAAAATATTTTACTAATTTACCATTCGAGAGATTGTACATTGTTTCAACAAATTTGTTTATTAATAGTTGGTAATAATAGAAAATTGTAAAAATTTTTCACAATGTAACTACAATTCATATTTTTTTGATAAGATTAGCAGAAAGTGATAATGTGAAAAGAAACTAACGAAAACACATCAATTACTAACGACTGAATTGCTGTGAAACGTGATATTGTAATACGATTGTTTCACTTTTTGACTTTGCCATTCGTTGATATTTTGCTCGAAAGGTCAAGGTTCGAGAAGCAATTTGTTGCGAGGAAAAAGTTGGCAATTCGATTTCAAGAAGAAAATGAAAACCAGAGAAAAGCATAATGCTTGTGAGGTTGACCATGCCTTTCCCATATTGCATAACTGACATTTACATAATATTTGCTTGTGTTTTCAGTTGCGGCGCGCGCTCGCCATTAGCTATGGTAATTTTCAAATTACACCGTTTCGCAGTGTATACTTAAGATAGACGTATCCGTTGGGTTTCAATGGAAAATATTCTAATTTATTTGATATTTATTCGCGCGCATGCAAACACTCACAGTATCGGTGAGAAGCATTAAGAAAAAATGTCCGTCCTGTATATAAGTTTGAGATCTATTTTAGTTCGAGTGTTACTTTGCTTAAAGCATTTGAAAGGCCCTTTTAACTTGCGATAAATTTAATTTTTTTAATAGTAAAAAGAATTTATGATCCGTTAAAAAATTATAATTAAATTTATAAGGACAAAGGTCGAGTTGCTGTTTCAACATATAATATGTGCTGAGAAAATTTATTAATATAAGCAAATAAATTATTATAATATTTACTGAGAAATTCCAAGATTTAAATTTATAAACAGATTTCTTACAAATCAATTTCTTTAACTAATTCACTTTGAAATCAAATAAGTGTTGAATACCGATGTCTGAAATAATAAAAATGTTTACTTTCTGGACCAAAGATTTCAAAATTAATTGATATACAAACCCAGATAACTACGTTGAGGGAACAAAAAACATGTCTGATGCACGTGTAGCCCGTGCGGCTCATGATTGTGTTTTTATCCCAAATTTCGTCCGTGGTTGACAAAAAGTCCTCAATGTTCTCTGTAATACAAAGAAAAAATGTAAATATCGAAATTTTGATTTTAATATCTCGTTTTTTTTTGAATTTTAATTCTCGTAATTTTATTATTTAAAAAAATGATTGCTGTAAAATCAATGAGAAAATCGGGAAATTGCACTATTGACACTTTTTTAGGCGAAAGCGATGATTTTACGGAAAATCTTATTTCCGTTCTACTATCTAAGAAACGAGCGCAAAGAATTAGGAAATTATACCGGACAGAAAAAACAGCCAAGAAATGCTTGCTACTTTTTACTCTAGAAACCAGTATAATTAAAAAAATTGTTTACGTAAAAAAAAAAATTATGGTTACAATCGATCATTGCTTCTTGCACACAATTATCAAGTTCTCACTTTCAAAATCGACTTAAATTGAAAATTATCATATCATGTTATTTCGTGCAGATACGAGAAATAAGTAGATCAAATCGGCATGAAAAATGAGTTGAAAATGAAGCGTCAAAAGAAATCCGTTTAACTCCACATGATTGCGAACGAAAAATTGCATCGCGACACTAAAAGCCATTTCCTCAAGCGTAATTCCTCGGTCTAACGAAACATCATTTTTGCCTCTGACTCAAATCATCGCAGTTGATTGATTCTCGTGTGATTGAATTCTGATGTGACTTTTTGTCCAACCTTCCCCCCCCCCTTCCCCCCGAATGACAATGAAAAAGCCAAAATCAATCAACATCCATCAATCATAAAACGATAAAAACTGTCCTTTCAATAAAAGATCATAAATTATTGAATATAAACAAGTGTCTTTTAATAGATATCTCGTCCATTAAACAAATGAAAGCACTCGACTAAATTAAAAAATTGTTGATTCTTTTCATTGCTTATCAATTACTCCAAAAAAAAAAAAATGGAGCAATCGCCAATGTTCTATCTCAACTAACTTTTACTTGCTACTGAATGATACAAATAATAAAATTTATTATTTAAATATTAATAATTTCTATAATAAAACGATAACACTTTTACTATATAACAATTAACTTCTTTAATTGGTTCTCTCAGTATGGTATTTTAACAAACACATTTTAACTTTGATTACTACAATTTACAACAAAATTTCCGAAGAGAAATACACACACAAGAAATATAATTCTTCAATACCGTTTATAATCAATCTAACGAATATAATTATAAACAATAAATGTACTTTTCAACCAATGTTCAAGTTCGTTGTTAAAAGTTGCGGCAAATAAAACTACAAAGAAACTTACGACGAAAACTCGAAACCGTAAAACCGCATCGCGTTGTTTTCACCCGGCACGAAACACGGCACAAACGCACGGCACTTTTGACGAGCTCGGAGTCCGCCGGTGGAGCGCGTTAGGCGGCCGGCGCGGGAGTCTGCGAGGAGGCAAAAGCCGAGCGTCGAGGAACGGAGCGCGCGAGCTAACTGTCAGTCGATCACCTCGTCGTCGAACTGCTCGCTGATATATCTGTCTTGCCTTCTCGTGGGGCTTCTAGGTCCCCTAACGGGACATCGCGCTCTCCCATGCTACTATTCTGTCGCTCGCCTACACCGCGACTATTACCCCGGTCGAAGGCAAACCGCCGAACCCCTGGGCTCATTGTCCTTCGCATACTTAATTAAACTAACGAGTTACGAAGGAAAGATCGCACGGACGATTCGATACTGTATCCAACTTTCCAGATGATTCTTGCATTCGGAGAAATAACTGGCTGTATCTACAGTATTAACTCGGATAGTAATTTTAATCGTAGATTGTTAGCTGTTTGACAAATCGAATTGAAAAATGTTTGAGATCACTGTCATCCGTTATTTTCAATAAAATATGATTGACTAATAACTATTTTTGTAATTTTTTTTTTATAACCGTATACTTTTTCTCGCTCAAAAGCGATATGTACTGATATTCATTTAGATAGTCTTATTGATAATCCCGAAAATAAATGTTTCCTTAATAGATAACTCTGTGCATTGAAAAAAGATTTTATTAAATCAAACAAACATTGATTCAAATTCTTCTTTTTTTTTCAATTTAATATAGGGAGTTAATTTTTAATAATGAAAACACAAGAATAGAATTGAATTTAAACGTTGTTTGAAACCCTTTTCCTACGCGTGAGTGCAAAAACGAGATCAAGATTAACGGGATGAATACCGGTTGAATGCATGGGCTTGACTCAATGGTCAGACGTCGTAATTGATTTCGAAAGGTTGATGTTTATGACTTCGCGCTTGGTAAATTAATTGTCGTGATTAACGATTTCATGTAATAAGTCGGCGGACAAGCGAGACCCCGTGTCGCGTGAGCAATTTATATCCCTACATTATTTCTGTGCTTCCAAGTAATCCAGAATTTATCGTACAAAGTGTTTGTTTAAGGCATTTAAAATACGAGTTTTGATCAAAATATACATTACTGTATGTGCAAATAAAAAATCTATCTAGATTATTTGCGTTATGTCAAAGACAAAATAGATAACAACATTATTTTCATTTCTATAAAAGGACAATATAAAAAATTGTAATTTCATATATCATCATCAAATTTTGTTTTTTTATATTTATCAGAAATACCAATTACTGAATTGTATTTGTAATATAACGATGTTAAAAGTGAGACTGAAACTGTACCACATGCGATGATTTACGAAAGACTGCAAAGTGTGACATACAAATGACCAGGTAAACGAATCTTTTTATCGTGCAAATTTTCATCGCCATGTCAAATTATAATGCACCGCGCGCAAACCATCAAACCGCAACATCGTCAGCGCTTCGCGTATTTGATTTCTCTTAACCGCAGCAAAGATGTGTCGGAAAAGGTGTTAGCATTAGGCACGTGTAACTCCATCTTTAATTCCGTAACGCTTTATATCCCGGACAACACGTAACGCAATTGCAGTAAAACCTCTCGTTTTTTATTTTTGTTTCGCCGATCGTCACGCTAGTTTCCTACGGTTTTCTAATTCATTGTTCCCTCGCATAAAATGAGATGCTTGAGTTGCAAATGGAAATCAATATGGAAGTTAATGAAAGAAATCATTTTTCATTGCATTTGAATGCATTAGGTTGTTCATTCGTGTTTTGTTTAAAAATAACATCGGTGAATAACTTAGCCAGCAACTGTTTAGTTTGAAGACAAATGTGTCTTACATTAAGATACATTTGCTGGAACAAATTTCACAGTGTATATTTGTGCAAAATAAGAATTATTACATTAAAATTAATTCTAAAATATTGTTTCTGATTTGAAATGATTCGGTTAATTACTGACTGATTGGACGTCGAAAGTAAATCGCGCGTTGATTTATCACTCGTTGCGACTTGTGGAACGTTTCAATAACATCTGTCCAAAGCAATTAGACAGACTTTTACGCGCTTCGCAATTCAGATCAGCAATCTCGCGTGTCTTCAATCAACGACATTCTGCACGCGATTATACCGTCTAGCTGTAACGTGAATCAAATTTCCTCTTTGATACATTAAAACTGACGATGAACTGTTTTATAGAACGGCTCTGGAGATTAAATTGATTTTTGACCAATTTGCAGACTTTTATAACAGACATCTTCTACTTTCTTTCTGAGACACTCTTGGCATCTCGAGTTAAATGTTTCATTAAATGAATTCAATAAATTCATTGAAATATACTCATATTATTGTAAAATATTTTAATTTTTGTAAATTTTTGCAGTTTTCAATATGTTAGATTGAAATATGTCTCAACCCGAAATACATTTTTCGAAACATCGGCATTTGCGGTAAAAAACGAACTGGCGTGGAAAAAAAACGCGTTAATCACTCAACACTTATGTCAAACACACAAATGAATGTTTATCTAATTATTAAAAAATTGATTCATAGAATCAAGACCAAATTATATCTAAAGTCTGTTTGCGTTACTGAATAAAAAAAATTTTACTTAAACCGGCAACATTATTTTGGTCGTTAAATTTTTAAATAAAAAAAAAATAAGATAACTCAATTACTTATGTTTTAATTTAAAAAAATTATATCTAAATTCGCAAGTTGTAAAATAGAATATAGATGATTGTAACCGTTACGAATTTCCACCGCTGAATTTACATCGCGAAGAAACATAACTTTCGAATGAATCTAGAAATGTCAAAGTTGTTTTTTCAGACTTTTAAAGTGTACGCTGAACGGTTTGAAAAAATGTGGATGTTCGACTATTTAACATGACCGTTTGTCTTTCTACTTTCACATTCAGATACACAATTTTGTACGCGACTGACATACAAATTAGACAGACTTTTGCCGTGAGTTCTTCGATGTTATATTGAGCGTGATATGAATCCATTAAAATAATTTGATCAGAAATAATATAATTAAATGAAAATATCATTTGTATGTAGTTATAAAAGCTGCCGCTTTGTAATTATCTATAAAAATCTAATATGTGTACTATTTTAAGAACTTTTATAAACATTCAAAACATCACACAAAATATCAAAATATTTGTGCGGTCGTTTAAAAAAATGTTCTTTCAACAGTGTGTGTCTGTTAAAGTTACTAAATATTAAAACATCTAATCCTATTTGATGGAATTCAATTTTTCATTTCGTATATCGAATGAAATTAGCAAATTTTCGACGAGATATATTTAATTTCCAGCAATTTGTTTTCACAAGGAAACACATTTGTCACTTTCGTTACGCAAAAGTCGCGTCTAATTGATGGCACTACTGAATTATCTCGAGGCATTAAAAACGCGAGTTGATGGTCAGCGAACGCAGGCTGAAGAGAGCAAGAATGAGGGGGCGCGTAAAACGGTCCCCTAACTTCCTGCCAATTGCGGACAATTTGCAATCATCCCATGATCGCTGCACGTTACGCCTCGCCTTTGCTTCGGTGTGGATAAGTCTTAGGAGTTAACGCACGACTCGGCTCGCACCGAATCTCACGCATTAAAAAGTCCCACGTGTCACTTCCGGCGGCGAGCCACAAAAATCTGCTCAAACATTGATTCGGCTAAACCAGGATTTCGATTCCGTTTACTTGGCTGACCTTTGACCTCATTTTTTCAAAGACAAAGTTCTAGTCCTCGGTCCAAGAATAAATTATGCTTAAACTGAATGTATAATCAAATTAATTTTTGTTTTAAATTTACTGAAGATTTTTTTTCATAAAAAATATAAAAAAATGTTAAATGGTATAAAAATAAATGAAATACAAGAAATGAGATTTGAACCAATGTCTCGAAAAGATGAAAAACATATTAATTGAGAGACAAGACTAATAAAAAAAACTTGTAGAGTCAAGAAATATATTTAATTTGTTTCAATAATGTATTAAATATGTTTAATTCAATGCAATAATTAAATTTCACAAAATAAACTCAAGTTTTGAACACGGAAAAAATGACAAAACACGGTAAATCAAGAGCTTACAAAAATTCTTAATCACGTCTTGTTGCAAATAGATTTCATTGATCACATTTTTTTGCGTGACCGTATTAACGATCTTTCCCGGGTGCAACAACATGTTGCACCCAGTTTAAATAACAATATAACGCACCAACTCATTTAACCCTTACATCATGCTTTCCCACGGGTTATCAAATATCTCGGCTACGAGATGAACACAACTTGGTGATCTAGATCGGTCATTGCACAAAAGTGTTACGTAATATTGCCAGGAAGACGTTTTTCGCAATTCAAAATGCATTTATCCCATTGATAAAAACAATGAGAAAAAGTGTTCTTTCGATAACAAAAATTTTTATGTTGTTTTATAAACCAAATTTATTTCACTAATGAAAACAAAAAATGTAGACGGAAAATTAAAATGTAATAGATAACGATTTCAATTGATTTAATTGTTAAAATAAAATTTCTTTTGAAATGTAAAAATTATACTAACTTAACGATAGTAATAAGTTCAGTCTTCGATAACCGCACAAAATGTTTGACGTTTCATTTCTAACAGTTGCATTGATTAGCTTATGTGAATTTTATGTATACGTGTTCGTAGTCTGTCAAACGAGGTGACTGCCTGCAGACGAATTAATTTGTCCTATCACCAGCTCAATGGTTTATTCAAGGATGAAAAGACCTTCCCAATAAAAAGGTAATGAATCATAAAATTTTCACCTAAATAGATCGTATCTAAATAAATGTCGCATTCGCTTAAGTTGTTAATTAATTAGTTTTTCCAACAAATGAAGGGAAGATACCAAATTGACATAAATTGTCTAAATTAAAAAAATAAACATCACGGGATGACAATGGAAACAATTTTGAATTTAATAGATCTTGGCACATTGCTACCATTATAAAAATTAATTAATACAGTTATATACATTTAAAATTATTTGTTGGTAACAAATTTGCATTGTTGTAAAATGTATTATTTTTGAATCCCCAATTGGAATATACTTGAAGATTAACATAAATTCAATGATTACAAATAAAACTGTGAAAACGTCAATCCTATAAATTGCTAAATTGTTAAATAAATGACTGCCTTCTAACAGATAACAGAAATTCAGAATTTTACTGTCTAAAACCCCGTAGACGCTGTCAAGTAAAAATTAGTGCCATTTTGAATTTTTTTTTTAATAGAAGTAATATTGTTAAATCAAATTTTCTCGCCAATTAAATTTCAAAACTTTGAAAATTGAATGCCAACAAATAAAAATGGAATTAATAATGAAAAAAGAATGTATGAAATGTAATAAAAAGCGATGACTTGAAACGGAATCGAAAATGTTACCTGCGTAAACGGCGTTTCCACGCAATGCGCACGGCAAGTTCACAAACAAAAGTCAACGGTTACGACTGAATGAAAACCATATTCAGAGTACGCGGTTCTACTACCCGACGAAGTCTTTGCATTAGATTCGTTCTTTCGCGCTTTTCGAGCGCAATCGACCAGCGCCATCTAACGGCTTAGCTTTTCCCAACGGCATATTTGGTAGTTCAAATATAATGTAGTTCAAATATAATCCGCCACTTTTTACTCATTTTATTGATTGTGTGTAATAAATTTGTAAAAAAACTGACGCGAATTACATTTCATATAATGTTCATAAGTGTTCCACTCTATCATAATTAATTTATAATATAGTCGAATAAAAAAAAATATTTATAAACATATTTATAAAATTATTTTTAGAAAGATATAATATAAAGTTTATCACATTTATTTTAACTTTTTATAAATATATTTCAAAAAAAGTAATAATTTATTTCGTTCTCTCACATACACCATTTGGAATGCTGCATTTCACACTTTCCTCTCGTTTACATAAAGTCAAATGTTCATTAAACTCATCTGGAATTTTAGTATATTTTTTATTTTATCATAAAAATCAATCATAAAGTTATTATAATCATAAAGTTGTTGTACTCGTTAGTGCGCAATCAGCGTTATGAAAAATCATCAAAAAGGAACTCAAGTACATTAATTTCTTTTTCTCGGAGATAAACAACTCGCATTAAAACTTTATGACAAAAGGAAACTCTTAACAATGTGTGTCACAATTTACGGATTTTCCATCAATTGTGACAAAATTTTACTTTTTAGTCTTTTGAAATAGAGCAAAATTAAAAACAAAATTTTGCGTATGCAAAAGATTATCACGAAAACGTTGCATTTCCCACGCGATCCTTAAATTTGAAGAAGAATCACAATTAGTTTTTTTAGTCGAGTTTTTTTTACATATTTAGTGTTTTACTTAAAACACATTCGAAACAGCTGGTATACTATTTTTATTCAAACCGTATCAACATAATCGTTGTATGAAGTTGAAATTATACCAATAAAAAAAACTCGTTAAACCAGCATACTTTTTACTCAAATAATTATTTTTCTCCCTTATTACAGCTCATTACATAATTGCGACGTAGCCGCATGCTTCAACAACAAAATCTCATAATTCACTCTTCGTTCTTCGTAATCAATTAATTCTTTTTCTTCAATCTTTGCGAGGACTCTTCCATCGACTCTAGCCAGAGACTGAGCTCTTTCGATGGTTCGGGCCGTTTGATACCAGGCTCCAATTTCTCCACCAATTCGGGAATCGGTGTCTTAAAATTGGTCGCGCTTTGCTTGCTCAAAACCACTGCTCTTACAAAATTGTCCGGCAAGCTGATGAACTGGTGCTCCAAGTAAAAATTTTTGTCGTCCCAATAAATCAGCTACAATAAATTAACAACATTTAATTAAAATGTTAAAATTCTATCAAATATTTACAATAATATTTTTTCTTAATTGAATTTCGACCTGTTATTTTTAATAGTTATAGAATATTGCAAGAAATGTATGAAACATACTATCTTGCAATTAAAATATCTTGCATCTTAATTAAGACGCTCAAATCGCATCTTTTTTTATAGTGTACTTAGAAAGTAAAATATAACTTTGAAATAATGCAGCAAAATGGAGTTTTATAATTCACTTAGAAACCATTACTATTTGTATTTGCAAATATAAATCGTAAATCCACACCTTCGTTGTAACTTTGTACGGTTTTAAAAGTGGCAGCGGACGTCGGTAACGTATGGAAGACGCGCCTTGAACTGCGCCACCACCAGCTGCTGATATGGCAGAAAATATGCCCGATATGTCGTAGTAAAGGAAACGAGCGAAATCCAGCTCGCGAAGGTACCTTGCATTATTCATATGCTTAAAAACCAAATCGACGTCCTGCGTCGTGCAAAAGCCTAAAAGTGCAACATAACAATAAAATGAAATGCAAAATTCACTTAGAATATTCAAAACGGGAAGTCTTCTGAATTTTTATCGGCACTAAAGGTCAACAAAGATTAACTTTTCGCACTGCTTGAGTTAAAATGAACAGCAAAGTCTATTTTTCAAAAACTATTTATCAAAACTACTTTATAAGAGAGGATAAATATGTGAAGTAAATGCTTTCCTTGAGTAAAATTAAAGTTTCTTATAAAACTGTCTTAGTCATTGGAAAATAACCTGTTGGCTGCCTCAGTTTACAGTTACTCGAAGACAGTGAACAGTTACATGAAACTTTTAATTCAAAAATTGTAAATTATTTATACAATATATATATTATCTTTAGTTATTCAATACAATTAGATTGTTCTGAATGAAATATAAACTATACAAATTTGATGAAATGTTCAACAAAAAATTATATATTAATAAATTAGTAAATTAATATTAATACATGTATTAATATTAATTTATGCATTTATAGACATATATTACTATTATTTTATATATTATATTTATATGTAACGAGTTTCATTTTTATGCTCAAGTATAGATAAAAGCATATTTTTCAACTTTTATTTTGTTCAAAGTAATTATGTTTACCATAAATTGTGACTTCGTCGAACATCTTTTTCTTCTTCATAAATAGTCGTCCCCAAAGTATTGTAAGAATGATCCGGAGGAAGTAATTGACATCAAATAAAATGTATAAAATGGCTATCGCCGTCACTAAGCAAGAACACGGCATCTTTGCCTGTTGATACGGTGTCGTTTGTAACGGCACAAGTTTACCAGACAGCGGCCGGTCACAGACTGCTCTTTCCAAGCGTGCATTCGAGCCGACGCAACTTTAACTACTTTACGGTAATCGATGGAAAAAAAATTTAATTGCTTTACATCTAGAAATTGAATTAATATTTATTGTTAAAAGTGTTCATAAATAAAAATTCATTTGTATTCAAGTTTATCGCAAAATTTTGCAAGCTCAGCAAATGATAATAAATGATAATTGAATTACTATTGATAATTTTCCAAATCGCAAAGCGATCACAGAAGTTATCGTTAGCGTTTGTTGGATTATTGCCTCTACAATGGTTTAAATTCAATTTATATAACTCTTGATATTTTTGTAAGCTTTTATCGTTGTTAACGCGTGTATTTAAAAACTTACATAATTCTATATATGCATTATTAATAATTATACAATATTATTGAGGTCATTACATTCTACTAGAAATATTTGTTATATTATAAACAATTTATGACTAATGAAATTACGATGAACAAAAGTCTGATATCCGAATAATGAATTAAGTTAAATTCTAGATTGATGTTTTATACATCGAGTAGAAATTGACAGTCATGAACACTCAAACGAAATGTATGTACATTATAATAATTTGAACAAAGAAACAAGTTTGAGAATCGTATGAAAAAGAACATTTAAAAATAGTTGAATTTGTCAGTACAAAAAAAAAATCATAAAAGTCTTAACTTTTTGTCCGTGAAATTTGTCCGTCAAATACGCAAAAACATGTTTTGAATAATTGACTATGTTTATTAATACTCATTAAATGAAAGTAAAAGAAAAAAAATAGTTTATAAAATGTTGAGCGGATTTGAATTACTTGCTGAAATTCACATTTTTTTCGAATACATTTTTGATAAATATTTATTGATATCTTTTTGATTGTGATTTGAAATAAAAACTAGAAATATTTTATGGCACATAACATTTTATTCTAAACATTAATTTATACTTAATATCGATAATTCAGCAATCAGTGTACACT
>JABFOV010000532.1:7093-36611 GCA_022817685.1 Aradophagus sp. ZL-2020 | reverse complement strand
CTATCTTGTCTTGCACAGTTTTTGATTTTCTTATGATGCTTTCATCCTTCATTTATTGCTTATTCTATTCTCCTGCACCTTCTATCATATCTATGACACCATTATTACATATTTTTTTTATTTTTTTTTTTTTTGTTTTGAAAATACTTTCGCCAAAATATATATTGTTTGGTGTATTTTTTTTAAATTTTTTTTTTAAAAAGTTTTTTTCCTTTTTTTTTTTTTTTTTTTTTTTTTTTTTTTGTTTCGTTTGTTGCAAATAATATTATTAACCAACAATGATGAAATAATGTATATAAGTTTTCATTTTTATATTACTTTGATGATAATTTTCATTATTTTTGAAAATAGTTTTAATGTCGAAGAACGTTACGTCCTCAAAACGTTCAACATAATGTGAATATAGAAAAACATATTTTTGGCATATAAACATTTTGCTTTAAACCTGAAAAATTCACTATAAATAATGTTCAAATATTTCTTGGAATGAACGTAGCTCCTATGATTGTTTACATAAAAATTAATTAGCAATTTTACATTTCGTATTTTCATCAAAACGTTACCGTTTTAAAAACGTTTTGTTCTTGAAGTATATTGAGATACATCGTAATTTGTAGTATATTTTTTCTCCGAGTCTGTTAAAGAGGAGCTAATCGAAAAGGAGGTTTAAAAGGATGGACATTTTATTACAAAGTCAATTAGATATTTTTGGATTAGATATAACGCGTCGTATATAACAAATATGATAATACCGCGTCGCTGCCCGAAGGCTTCGATCCTTTAGATGCAAAAAGGGTTTTGGGTTCCAAGGTGGGTTAAACGGTATCATTAATAATCGCTCCTAACTAATCTGTCTGTCGCTTAAAGCGCGCTCGTTTCGCTATCATTTTTATTGCAAACAGCTGCAAACGCTAAAACAATTCTGCTTTGTACCGTATTATTCATCCCGGCGCATTTGCAAAAGCATTTTCTAAAAAGATAAGTTTTATATTATCTGGAAAATTAATCAGCGCGTTCTACGTATTTGTACGTGTACACATACCTTGTATTTCATATCACTCCTTTTTTTACCGTTGAAATATCAATTTGAATATTTTGAAATTCTGAAATATCTTCCTCTCCAATAATGCTCTGTTCTTTCTTTTTATTGCAGTTGTACGAACTAAACGATGACCCAAAACGGAAAATGTTTCTCGACGACCTGTTCAGCTTCATGCACAAAAAAGGTAAGTGCAAACGATCAATTGTCAATTGTAATTTTAAAAAGTCTGAGGAACTGGGATCACTTTTAAACAATCATGCCTATATATAAATATACGTATATATACACATTATACGTGCATATGAAATTTTGTCTTGCTGTCTTTTTGTTTCGCGGCTGATTGATCGCGGCAGTGCAAATAAATCCCTCATAAATCGCCGGTTAATACGTATAATCTGGCGTAGTTACGCTCGTGTCGTGACACTTGTCTTTCTCGTTGACGTGACGATGTATTACGGCACTTGCACATTACGACTTGGCACGATTATGCGACGCGTTGGCATTCGCGAAGGTTCGTCAACCGATAACTAGAAGAATCACACACCAACTCCACATTTTTATCTTTCTTCTTTTTCCTCGTCTATTCTTCTTTACTGCATTTATAAATATGCAGCGTTTGTGATTCACTTTATTATTGCGTACGTACGGAACGGTCAACGTACAATGTACTCAGACGTTGTTTAGACGTTACGATCAAACAAACAACGTTCACGATTTTTATTCATATTTTTTTTTGAAAGAAATTTAAATATCTCATCAATTGTACTTTTTGTTTTTATTTAATAAAGAAGTGAGAGTGGTGTGTTTTACAAAAAATTTAATCTGTTTACAAAAATAACAAAAAGAACTATCGAGAAAACCTATATTTAGAAAATGAAATAGTAAATTTGACACAGTTCAATACGTGTTTCAAAATATTAGATTGCAAAAACGAAATAAAAAGTACAATAGAAAAAGGTAGTTGCAGTTTATGAAACAAAGCTACCTTGAATAATATTCATGATAAAATGCTGCAATTAATGTTTAGTAATTTTTTGTGAATAATTCTCAAAAATGAGTTTACATTTTACAAATTATCTATGAACTATTCGTCGATATAATTGCTAGCCGTTCGTTCGTTTCTTAAATTTGCTTTTACGATAATCATACAAACTTTTCTTAATGTAAACGGGGAATAAACGCGATTTAAATTTCGATTACAAAAATAAGAAAAATGGGACGAATCTAACGAAACGGCAAATCACTCCTTATTCATTGTTTCGCTCGTATTTAAATAAACGTCTTTGGCGTCTGACATCTTTTCCTCCGGCTTTTTCTATAGCAACACGAATCGGAAGGCTAAAACGCACGTGTGAGGAAGGCCCGCATCTTGCTTCCTGTGCACGTGGATTGTTTCGCGTCAAGTGCGACGTTCGGCTCGCGTAATTAAACGTTTTCGATAATGCGCTCGTCGGCGGCAGCATCTGTTCGGAAGTCCACTAGAACGCGCGCGGCCGAGACGCCTGAAATGGAAAAAGGCCGGGCCGAGTTTTGCGCTCGTTTCCGCCGGCATCAACGTCGCGACGCGATATTGCCATTGAATAATTGAATAACAAACAACCTTCGCGCATCGTGGGAAACGCGAACCAAGGCGACGAACTATCGACTCTAATTGTTTTTTTGTGTCGCATATAATTGGTACTTTATTTTACATGAATTACTCCTTTTTTACATTTTTTTTATTCGTCCGGTTGACAGATTTAGATACGGATAAGTGCTAATTGACCGTTGCCGATGGGAAACTTTTTCCCTGTTATTCAAAGTAAACAACTTTGGAAACGTCAACGTTTATAATCTTGATGGAAAAAAGGTAAACAAAACAATGATCTATAAAGTTTTTTGATAAAAAGTAAGAAACAAAAATTTTTTGAGTAAAAACTTTTTCGTTAATGGAAAAGTCGAAAACTTCACGCTAGTAAATTTTGAACGTTTTTCAAACAATGTTTAAAGTTTTGTTTTTTTTTTCAACACAAGTTAATGGAAAAAGAATTTGAGATTAGTGTAAGTCCTAGACTTTTTACCCATTTTGTCATCACAAATGACAAATGAATTTTGATTCGCATTGGTCTGACTTTGACTCAGTTGACAACGACGATTATAGAAGCAATGGCTTTCGGTTTCAAAGCAAGTGTCCGGGCGAAAGAGAGACGAAACGCGAGTAAGAAACTTGACGCGTCCTCTCAGTGGTTGATTGATGGACGAGTCGCCACGTTTATAATTAGAGGAAGACGTTTCCGCTAACTTGAATTCTAATGTTCCACCGATAACTCATTAATCCGCTTCTTCGTCTTAGCTACGGTTTTTGTTCAACAAATTATAATGCGCTCAAAGTTTGCAACGTTTTTTCCCAGTAAATGTGAATTCCAAATTATTTGAAAATACATAAGAAAAGTGAAATTCGTACCAACAAACGTGGGTAAAAAATTGCAGTTTTAATTTTTCGACCATAAATTTGCACACAATTTGTACGAAATTGCAAATGAAAAAAACAAAATGTACATTATGTTCTTTTAAATTATATTTAATTAATTTTCATTGACTAAAAATTGACGGAAACTTTGGGCAGATGAAAAACGAAGAGTGAAGTTTCGAGTGAAAATGTCTCGTCAAAGCTAATAACAATATAATGAAAGTTTGCTGCGAACTAGACGCTCTTATTTATCAAGGAGCACCGCTCCTAGCACCTCCGGTCCTTTTCGGGCTCGTTGGTTATAAATCTCGAGCCGTTTAATATGCAAATTTTGCGCTCCATAGTCTTCCCCCACCCCGGGCCCTTCCATCCATCCCTTATTCTTCTCTTTTTCGCTCGCTTTCGTCATCCGTCCTTGTCCGTTAGAATCACCATAGGCTTTCAATCGCCGATTGTAACTTACGTTGTGCCGCGCTTTTATTGTTATTATTGCGCCCATTTTTATGATTACCCATTCCGAAACTTCAATTACAATGTTTTACGACCGACTAATTAGTATTTATTAATATAAATGAATCATTTGAATTCTGATACCCCGGCTTTTATGAAGTTCGGGTCCTTTTTACAGATTACGTTTTACGACCTAGAAATTGTAGGTGCGCGCGTTTCGTGTTACAATTATGCACAAAATGTTTCAGCATTTTTCTTCGAGAGCAACATTTACCGGGCACAATACAATTTGCAAAACTTTACTGCGTCAAGTTAACGGCACGGTAACAGTAAAACGGCGCAAAGGGGGGACAGATTAAATTAACATTTTTAAAATTACGAAAAAAGAAAAAAAAGGGAGATGAGAGGAAAAGAAATGTATAAAAAATTAAACGATTCAATGGGCAGATTTTAATTAACGAATTGCACGTGCTGTTTTTGTCGGGAAAAATGAAACACGTGTGCGTTATTTTCAGTAATGGCATCGCGCGAATGAAGGAGCTAATTTTTGTTCGTAAAATGTAAATGTGATTGCGGCTTAATTTGCGTTGCGAAATTATCGAATCAGAATGTGGATGAAAAGAATATAAAATAAACTAGGCGGAGCGTAACGACAAAAGGCAATTATCGGACGGTACGTGCTTGTGACGCAAAATATGGAATAATAAGAAAAAATTGCCATTCCTTTGTTGCGAATAATGAAAATAATTTTGCTCGGCATAAATTACGGCAATTTAACGTCAGCTTTTCGTCAACATTTCCGCGAGCAAACGATCTATTACTTTGCTGTTATTCGCCGGTTACGCGTGAAATAAAATTTTTCCCCGCGGAATGCCGTGACGAAATTGCAGCTCCAATATTTGCTAACGCGAAACTGAGTGACTCTTTATAAACAACTTTAATGCAAGCGAATCGTATTACGAAAGACGTAGACAAAGATTTAATGCGTGCTTAAATATTTTACATTAATTTTTGTTTATTTTAAGAATAAAACACAATTTATATTTATTTTAATTTGTAAACCAGTGGAATTTGATAGTAAAACTGTAAACTTTAAAATAGTACATTTATAAAAATGTTCGAGATTCACACTTTCATCGTAGTTTAAATATTTTACTGAAAACAAAAGAATACCATAATTTCTAGTTTGCAGATTATATCATCAATTTAGTTTAAAAATAACTTATTATCACAACGTATACGGTAAAACAATTTCACGCGCTTTGATTATAATTGTACCAAACTTTCCCATAAATTTTCTAAATTAAATAGCCAAAGTAATTGTGTAATTGCAATTTGAAATATAAGAAATAAATGATGATTCTCGTGTATGAGTATCATTGTTATTACGCTGGTAAAGGTTCCAACTTATTACATTTGATAATGATTCACGAGTCTAATTGATCTTCATCTTTTGTATCACTACATTGATAATGCGATTCAAGGTTCGTATAATATAATGCAATTAATTTAATTGAATCATTATTTTTATCTTATTAAAGAAAAAGAAGAACCAATTAACGGTCAACCGATAATTATAAATAAAAAGATGAGAGCGATACAATTGAAATGAGTTATATAAAATAAATGATGGAATAATAATAGAATATTTTTAACCCTAAATGCAGTGTCTTAGTAAATATACACATGAAGATTTATACTTTTTTTTTTTAACTACGATTCTGAACTTGGAAAAATATTGACGTAATGGAAATTTACAACATTGCTTTACGGCGAATTTAAACTTTGAATTAACTTTCAATCGAAATATTTTAATTGGAATTTTTTAAGTATATTTAAATTTTAACTGTGTACTCATACATTGTATAAAAAAATGTATTTCGTAATTTTTTTCACAAATTTGAACTCGTTACACATGTATAAGCATTAGGAACTTTATTTGCATTGATAAATGTCCTTTTTCATTATTTATTATTGACTAATATAATTGAAAGTGGCGATCGTAGCCTCGAAACAAAGACAATTTGTTATTCGAACGAAATAAAGAATGCGCGAAATTGTTATTGACGTTAAATTGACATTTTCCAGTTAATCTGAGTTGAAAGGCTTTAACGATTCAAACCACAACTTAATAGAAACAGACACTAAGACCTTTGTGAGTTATGGCGCGGACGGGCCAGTGACGTAACAACGCCCATAAAATATCCCTAGCGGTGTAGTTGGTTAGTCAAAACAGTCTCGAAAGGTTTCCATGTTAACAACTCTAATGCTACTCTACACGGTAGCCTGCCGCTAAACGAGATTAGTATCGACGTTTGCTAAATCCAGTTTAATCGAATACAATTCGTTCTCGTACCACGTAATTAATCGCTCGCTTCGTTTGCATTAATCACGCGCGCGAGCCATTTACATATTACACCAGTCACAAAACGTCGTGTCACTTTGACACGGATTTACTTATCAGCGAAATCAAAATAATAATTAACACACGTTCAATCACAAAGAAACTGAATTTGCTATCAATTTACAATCGCAATTTCACCACGAATAAAACTCCAAACGTGGAATTAAAACAAACTTGAAATTATATTTGGTTTCAGAGTTGATTTATATTCTCAAAATGAATGTTCAATTTATCTACAATATAAAGACATATACATTTACAAGTAGTATACCTTGATTGTCACATTTACTAGACTAAAAAGAACAAGTTTTTTAGCTTAAATTTTTGATTAGATGTATTTAACTCAAAAAGTGGACAAAATCAATTCTATTTCAATTTATTCGTGTAACATTTATTTTTCTTCTTCCTTTTCTTAGCTGATATAAAATCTTATTTTATTATCCAAAAGAAAAAAAAATACGATTTATTTTAGTACACGACGTCGTTAATGTTCATGAGCTTTTGGTAAAAGAGCTTCTCCAATAACTGATTGGGCGTTTCCGATGGTCAATGAAAACGACGGTCTTTGACTAGGCGATTGTAAAAATCGGGACTATTTTTCTGGGAAATGGTGAAAGCGAATTTCAAGCGTTCCCGCTGATTTTACAAGCACTCAGCAGTGGGATTAAAGAGGATTACTAAGTTGGCGCGAAATTGTCCCTAGAAATGCAATCAGTTACATTAGTAATACGTTTTTCGAGTTTCACGAAGATGAAAATAAAAATAAATGAAAAGGTAAATTGTTGAATGAAAAATTGATTGAGCATTACTTGATATCTTGATTCTGAAATTTGCACGTTCACGTAATTATTTATTTTCTTTTTTTACAGACATTTCTTTTAATTAAATTTAATCACTAATTAAAAAAACCATCGAATTAAAAAAAAAAAGAACATCTCAAGTGAAATGTCTAATTCTTTCGAAAGCAAAGTTTCTATTAGATTAATGAGAAGCTTACGGTTATTTTGTGAAAATCGCGTGTAACTCCAATGTAATAAATTCAACGTGCGAAGCATTCAATATAACATAAATATTGCGTGTCTCGGTTAATTTATGAGTCAGTACTTGGACTAGAATTGAGGAACAAATACATTGCTCTTATTATCCTAAAAGAAATAGAAATTTTGCATAAAACAAAAAAAATAAGTGTCACTACAAAATTTATGTACGAAAATATTCCTAACGTTTTTTTTTTTTTTGTTTTTTTTTAATGAACAAATTTGAACTTCAAGACTGTACAAAGTGAAATTTCGTTTTCTACAACTTTTACACAAAAATAAGAAATAAATACAAAATGATGTGAAATATCTTGTTGTAAAAAAAGTCTTGTTGTAAAATCTTCCTCACGTGACTTTTATTCACGTCAATAGCTCACTGGATACATTCAATAGCAATTCATCAACTGAAAATGCACGTCGACTGGCTTACGTTGAAAACGAAAAACGAAAACAAAAACTGCTAAAAAACTGAAAAAAAAAAAAAAAAAAGAAAAAAAGAGCCACTAAAACCACTATTTGCATCGCACGTTATTTCGTTCAATTTCGTTTCGCACAAAGTGTCGGGGTCGAAAAATTTCGCACAACCGTGCACACAAACGCATTCCATTAGTATATATTTATATGTACACATATCTTACCAATTCCATTATGGTTAAAATTGGCGCTCATTAGGTCTTCTTCGTACATTGTAGTATAATTCATGGAAGCAGATAAGAAAGAGATCGGAGGAACGGGGGTGGGGGAAGTTGAGGGGGGAGAGGCTTTAGGGGTAGGAAGAGAGTTGGAATTCTTTTCTAACAGAAACGAAAACCAATCATCGTCAATTACTCGAGGATCCAAGTCGAATAACGACGTGTGTGCCCCCGCGATGATGCCCGGCAGCCACGCTACGCAAAGATGGCGATCTCGTGCAGAACGAAACGCGCTCGGGCTCGGTTAATTATTATAATGTGAGCGTACGCCGAGGCAAGGATTGCCGCGCAAAAAACGATTCAAGCCCGGATTCGGGGGAATCACGATCCATCGATGGCTGAGAATAAAATGGAAATGGATTTGCGAGGAGTCGGCAAATTGATGGGAGTTGCGGCGGAAACGCATCGGCTGATTGATCGTCTGGCCATTTTTCCAACGCGTGATTGTAAAATTGTTTTACATTCTTTCTCGTCTTGTTTGTTTGTTTGCTTACTCTTTTTGTGCTGATTCAATTCAATTAAACCTGTAATTGGTGGTACTTGAAATTCGTTTCTTTTTTTTTCATTGTGTTAATAAAGTGAAATATTGTTATCGAGAAAAATTCGTTACGAAAACAAGTGCACCAATTGGTCCTAAATTTAAATTAGCTTTGGTGCGATAGATATGAAAGGTGTCCCATCGTTGATGTAGCTTAGTGGAAAAAGTTACACTGAATTGTATTGCAAATGTTTCTATTTTCGAATTCGACGTTAAAACGCCGACAACTTCGGTCGGGTTATTTTGAGCGCGAGTGTTTATTTTGAAAGAATTAAAGAACGAAATTAATTACCGGGTGGGTTTGAACCGAGGGTCGAAAAATGACGTGAAACCACTGCATTGTCGGAATTCCAGCTCGGTCCTTACATCACGATTGTTTTCGTCGCCGTGGTCGCAAAAAAGCACTTTAAACGTTTGTGTAACGTCGAAAAAACTGCTACCTTGGCAATTATACATTTTTTGCCGCGACGCCGAATTTCCCTGAATGCGAGAAACGTGAGAAGCGCGGACGACCCGGATTATGCAATGGCCATTGTGTTTTTGTACGCAAATTTTGCGGCTTAGATTTCGCGCCGGCTTTGTGTAGGTTTACAAAATTGCGACGTCCCGCTCTCGCTTTCGAATGTTTTTATGAGCACTGTCAAATGAAATGTATAATAACGTATGCTAATTTTTGGCCAATGCAACTTTTTTATTCGTTCCGTCAATTTTTTAGTTTTATTTTGTGTTCTTTGTTTTTGCCAAAAGGTCAGCCCAAAGTCGATCATTCTTACGCAACGTGGCTTTTTTTGCAAAGGAATTTCGAGTTGGAAAGAGCCGATAATAAATAGTTGACGCGGAGTATAATAAATAGAGCGTATGCTTAACTTGACGACTGGTAATAATATCGGTGGTACGAGGTTTAGAAAATTGATTGTGGCAATTAAAGGTGAATTAGACGGATTATAACGCTATGATACCTTTCAATTACGGTGAACGCGTATTTTGCTGTCTTATTAGAATCATTAAGCATTGAGACTGCAAGATTTATACTTAACGTTCTGTACTTAACAACTGTCTCATTTTAAAATATTTTTCGCGTATAAGGCACCAAAAGTGTCTCAAATTTAAGCAGCCTACCTTTTGGGCTTTCAGACTTTGAAAGTGTCTTAAAATGAGACTCGCTTTTGTATTGAAATACAAACGATTACATTTAGTAGGTGAAATTGTACATTCAATTATTATAAGTTGCCATATAAGCGGTCAACTTTACTATATAAATTCACTCGGTGTACCGAAGAAGAGAATCATACATTGGAAATATGTATACTTCCGGTGTATAATATGTAAGAAGTTTTCGGGCGATGACCAATTTTTCTTAAGGGAATAGCGCTTAATGATAAACTTGTGCAGAAAAGGAGACGAATCGCCGTCGAGTTTTGGTGATCGGCGTGGCGTAACGTTGAAGCTTGGTTGAAATATTTCGAGCGAAATGTTCATAATCGCAGCAAGTGCGTTCGGTCGAACGTGTCTGATAAGCGTGCAAATAGCCCGTCTGCGATGTAACTTTGGAAATTACCGCGGTAATTAATTTGACTCTGACAGTTCGGGTGGGGACGTCAAGGCTGGATGTCGGGGTTGGGGGGGGGGGGAGGGTAGGTGGGACAGGGGGCGCTCGGTTCCAATAAGAGGTAGCGCGCGAGCAAACGCTCGAGCACGGCCAAGCGAGACGCCGCGAACGAACGAGCGAGATGGCAATTCAACAATTACGTCACGAGCGTGTAACGGATGATCCGACGCGCGCGTTTCGGGCGTCGGCGAGTCTAGAATGTGCAAACGTCATCCGGTTAAATGCTCCGCCGCGCGCGCGCCAAATACGTGCCAGCGAGTAACGCGAGAAAAATCGACCAATTTTCATCCTACAGGAGACTTCCGTCAATGTTATTAACTCGCTCGATCCAACGTTCCGTTGTCTGACAAGTCTGACTACGGGGGAATATACTTGGAATACCATTAATCGTTCAAATTCAATTACACTCCAAATTACTTATGCACTTTCACGAACGAGCTATCTTGAACGAAAGAGAACGGTTTTCGTCCAAGAATTTCTGTTTCCATTGAATAGATATTTTGTATATGCAGCAAGTTCCGTACGTACATAATATACGGGTTTTAAGTTAGACACATTTTGATGAAAACATTTTCTGTTTTCGTAGAAATATATCAATATTGTTTTTTATAGACTACTTTGTCTAATTTTTTTATAATTTTGTGTACTATTTGATCACATTTTTTGCAAATTGTACAATAACTTTTCCAAGTTCGAAATCGTACATTATATACGTAAGAAACTTCTTGTTCATATATTTTCTTCTGTTAAAAAACAGGTGAAAAGCGTTTTCATTTTTTTTGTTTTTTTGTTTTTATAAATGCAAGTAATAAAACCTATTACTTAAATGGTAAATATTTACAAGCTTTATCATTTACATTATTTTCTTATTTTTAATTACATATGAGCTTTTAAATAAAAATAAATACACAAAGTAGTGAACTAAAAAAAGTGCTTTCTGGATTATCTTCAATGTTCGCTATTCTGCGTCTTTATTTTAAATTGAATGCTGCCTATATGCCTGTTTAATAGTGTATTTCACTTTTAAGTAGGGTCTTTACTACTTAATAGTAATTCTTACTGTTTGGCATTCTTCTATGCACACTTCAAAAATTAATGTCTTACGTTAATACATCTTTTAAGCTTAAAACAACAATAGTATCTCAAATTGAAAAAACATATACTTGTTAGATAAAGAAGAGTTTCTTCTTTGCAATCCTATTAATTCAATGTGATTCCTTTTGAATTAAACGATTAAATAAAAAAATATTTTAAAAGAAAATGATTTAATTTTGTTTAAAAATTGTAATGTTTTCATTAAATTTGCAACTTGTCTTTAAGTAAAAAAAAAATCTTTTGGGAAAAATATTAAGAAGAAAATGATATTCAATCCATTCAATTCAATCCACATTTTTCTCCAAGTCTCACTTGGAGAAAAAAATTAGTAAAATTGAGAGCGATCGTAATGAAATTTACTACGATCGTTCTCAATACAACTGTTTCGTTTTTTCAATGTAACTATGAGAAAATCTCACGTTCATTTATTTCATAACCTATATTTTACTGCAACTTATGGTAAACTTTCATTACAAACTGTTCTAAATTTTAATTTTAAATGCGTCCAGCTTGCATAATTTACCGTAATTCCTATTCGTTCCGATTTCTCACCGTACGTGGTTCATTTAAAGGGTTAAGATTTCTTGCGTAAAATGTCTGCATGTTTCGTACGATTTGTGTGACGCGAAATAATTGCCCACAGAAAAGTATCTGATAAGCGTTTCGGGACAAATTGAACTCTGCGGTGCCTTCCGAGAACGTGTAAATTCTTCCCGGTAAAAACGCTTCGTACAAATGTATTATGCGTGTTTTTTTTATTTGTAGGAAAATTTTGTAAAACTTTGTTATTTTGTGTTGCCGCTTTGTAACTGACGCAAAACAGTTAATTAACTAAGTATTTGCGCAATCGATTCAAGAAATTAAATTCAATTCCTTTCTTACGCGCGTCGAAACACTAAAACGAAGTTGCGTGAAAAAAATCGAAAATCCTTCGGCGTTTATCGGCGCAAAAATGCTCAACAATTATACGCGAAGCAGGTGGATTTCTCTTTTCGGGTCAGCTGGAACAAAGCGAAAAAGTGCCGCGCGTCTTTTGTCCCGTGTTATCGTGAAAAAGCCTGCAATCGGCCGCTAATTATCAGTACGATTCATAAATATTAATCGTTAACATTGTTATTAAATACTGCGCCGGTAACAATTTAACCTCGCGGGCATAAAAGTCGACAATGTGTTTCCCTCTCCATTGTAAACCTTTTTGCCTCGAGTGCATTAATTATTCATCGCGATTTATTGTCCACTTTTTTTTGTAATAGATCGTAAATCAATTACAGTCGTGGCATTTATTAACGTTGTTTATGATAATAGGAAGAAAATTAACTGCTTGATATTGACAGGCTTGGGTCGTAAGAAATCTCGAAAGTGCTTGCAAATTTGTCAAATTATTACGATTGTCTGAAAAAGAAGAAAAAGAAAAAAAAAGCGTTACGCAACCGTAGCCGAACCGATGTCGAATCGTTCGAACGACGTGCTATTTTTGCGTGTCGAAATCCGCGGCGAAAAAAGCCGAAAACGAATTATTTTCGCTCCGCGAGGTCATTTTTATTCTAAAGTCATTTTTAGTACTACTAAAATTCGCACGTAGCCATCGTACGTTAAATGAAGTTTGTCAATTTACAGTATATATATATAATAAAAATTCAACTTTAAAGTTTATATTGAAAACAATTTTTACAATTTTTTTTTTTTCAACATTTCTTCCTAAAAGTTTGACAAAACGCAATTGTTGCCAACTCGATTTTTCAGTCTTGAAACTGTGTAATAAGAAAATGCGAAAAAACGAGTTTATTGAAAATTACGCATCGAATGTAAGTGAAATGCAAGTGGACGTTTATCGGCATGAAGTAATGTAAAATTGTGAAAATTAAACGAAACACATGAAAGTCGTAATTTTGTTGTTAATTGTGACATTGTGCCGGACGATTTCCGGGTCCGACGACGACGGCGGATCGCGTGCTCGGGTCGCCATTATGCAGGTAGTTGACTCTCGAATGACTTCGTTGAAAAGTGTACCCGGCAACTCACGCCGGGCGAACGGCACGGGCCCCATTCACCATCCATTTTTTCACTCCATTCATGCGCCGTCTCGGACGTTTTTTCACACATTTTTTCATGCCTTTTTTTTCAATAGAATCGCTTACGTGTTACATTGCCTTTTGTCGCTGAAATTAAATTGTTTTCAAAAGTAATAGACTCCGGCGATATGTGAGATCCGGCACAAGAGTTAATGACTTTGAAATTTAGTTTAACTTGAGTTGTGGGGAATCAAAAGGAAATGTACAAGGATCTTAAAGTGAAATACATTTTTTTAGCAATTTAAAAACAGATTCAAGTACAATTTTGTATATAATTTACATACAAGTTACAATTGTTATTAAAATAAAATTTTTCAGGTTTTATTAATAAGAATTCTTATAAAAACAATAAACACGATTTTGTATGTTCGTGTCACGATTCACAGACAAACGCCACGTAAGTAAAAAGTAAAGAATGAAAAATAATACGTAGGTTTTTCTGTTAATTGTTATCTGATATGGTAATTATTGTACTACGTATTTTATTTTACAAGACTTTTACTTAAAAGATTTACAAGTGTTTTCAAAGTGTAGCTCATGGAAACTGTTTCTGTCATGATTGTCACTTTTTTGTGTTTTATTAAGCACAAGTTGAAATCTTCATAAATATTTCATTTGACGCAACGTTTCTTGACTTACATCAGTTAGAAAAACATTTTTATACCAATTCCAAGTATCGATAAGTTGTTATGTAAAATTATCGACCATAAAGTAAATCTCTCCCTAACGAGCCCCCAATGAATGTAACCGTGCTAATTTCACAAACAAAAAATAACGAAAGAACTAAAAATCCGCAAGTAAATATTCCCAAACAAGTATAAACACCGAGTGATACAGTGCGCCGGTGACATTGTTTGCCGCAAAAGAGACGCGAGCGCGAATATTTCCTCGGGTTAATATCCTTTACAGGCGTTAACGCCAAATTCAACGGGCCTAAAAGCGCGTGTTCGGCCGCAGCGGTGTCGCCATCTAGACAGCTGTGTGGCGCAAATGACCGGCGATAAAATCACAAAATGATGTCCCATAGTTTTGCACCTTGCGCGCTAAACGGTACAAGTGTTGAGAAGCGGAGGGGAGGGGAGAATGCGAGAAGCAAACGCTCGAGCAAATTGATTGGAGGATCGGCGAGAATGATTATGGCAGCGATAGCGAGGTGTATTTTTGTCGGCCGTAAATCGCCGGCCGATCGAAGTGCCCCGTGCGTCGAAAAAAAAACCCGGGGGAGGCTGCTTTTTGGCCGACGTGTGGAGAGGGCAACTTAAAGGCCTATCAATATTCCAAGTGCGACGGTTTACAGCGAAATAAAGTCGTGTATACTCGAAATCGGTCGAGCATGGTGCAAAGTCGGTCCGCTTAACGTGCCATTTTACGTCACATCAAAGATTCGCCACGTTGTTGGCAAGTGCTCGGCCGGTGTGTATTTTTCCCATTCGCGCGTGTCCAAAGTGAAACTCGTCATTGCGTCGAAACGAGGTACCGACGATGGTTCGACATTAAAGAAAGTAAACGTGTGAATCAAGACATTTATTGATTGTATAACTGCTTTGTGTCAACCTTATATCACTGCCTTTTTATCAACTTATAACAATTCATTCGAATCGAAAACAACGGATCTTGCTTGGTTATAATAAACCGTGTTTAAAAGTGAAATTCATCCTTATTCAACATTTAAACTGTACAGTTTTCTCCAAGTTATTTCTGGTTTACTTACATTACACTGATGAAAATCTCAACCGAGTTTTTCCCTTCATTGGAGTAAACGTGTTCTATAAGGCAAAATTTTCATGTATTTAAACTAAAAAATGTAAACAACCCCACAGTTATAGACCTATTCCTCCAATTTGTGGCACCTTTTAAATTGTATAGAACACGTTTACTCCCATTAGGGGAAAAATTCGAATGAATTTTTATACATTTACTTGTACACTTTCTGCACATTCCTAGGTAAAACATTTATTCGAACTATTATCGAATCGCGTGATTGAAAATGAACCAACTTCTGTACCTAAATTCGGACGCAAATACACCCACCTTCATTGGCAAAAAGTCGCGATGACAATGTGATAAAAATGGCAGCCATCTGTACGAATAGTTGCGCCCGTAGCAAGATTATTAATGTCGATATAAATCCGTGCTCGCTGGCCCACCCAAGTCGACGCCGCGACGGATTTCGAGGCTCTTCGTTCGTTTGGAATAATTTCGGCCCGTGAGCCACGCCTTGGGAGACTGATTGTGTTTAGTCTCCGAGCATCCCTATGTCACGCTCCGTTGTCTTTTCCAAGACTCGATTCAGTTACGGACGCGACAGTCCCACTGCCTGCACTTGATAGGCTAACCGAGGTGGAGGTGCGAGAGACCAGTGGCGGATGAAACGATAGCAACAAGTAGTCGCCAGGGGACAACAGTTGCTCTTGCAAACACATCTATATTCTCACTGTTTTTTACTAACTTGAGTCGATAAAACGAATGTAGACAACGCTTTATTAACAGTCAAAATTGTAATCATAGAATTAATACCGTAAATCAACATAAATTACATATTTTAATTCGACTGATGTGTTTCAAGTCCCCGTTTATTAGTAAATGAAAATTGATTCAATTTAAGTGAATAAAATATATTTTTAAATATAATTTAAGTGAAAAATGAGTTTACTGTGCACACGAACACTTACTTTAAAATATATTGTTCGAGAAAAAAATATTATTCATTAAATAATGAAAATTCTATAAAATTTTGTTTAAAATCTCGATTTCATTAAAATTGTATACTTAAACCATCGTATCATCAATTGTAAAAGTTATTTATTGATTAATTGAATAAGATGTTGAATTGTTATGCATCGGGACTAAATGTGCAGTACTATTCTCTCTTTCTACTATTATACTTGATTGGTTATAAGACCACGTTGCACGAATATTTCTGTATTGACAGTGACGATCAATCAAAGCGAGTTCTGCATCGTTTATCAATTGTGAGAATCTTGTCTATTGTGACGGTCTATGATTTAATGTCAAGGCCCGTAGAGATCCTAAAGAAGTTGAGGAAAAAGCCGTGCAAGTATTTCAAAATATTAATAACTTTTAAATCAAGAACTATAAATTTCCGCATTTTGTAAGCCGAATTTTTTTGTAAGCCGAGTCATTATTAATTACATTTAGTCAAAGTTTATTAATATTTATATCAACAAATTCCCAAGTTGAACATATAAAAAACATTCTTTAGTTTAGATTTGGACTCATGTTACACATTCTCAAGTTGAGATCATTTTATCGTCATGTTTCAGCAAAGTCGACCCGTCGTTCGATTGTCGACGACAACCAAGTCGATGGAAATGTTGACACGACGATTGGATAATTCAATTGGCTATTTGCAGAATGCCCTCTTCCGGCGCTTCGCTTCGCTTTGCATTGTCTTTGTCTTCGATTGCCGAGGACAGTAAATGTCCATTATTGGAAGCGATTTCGAATGGATGGGAGTGTCCGCCGCCAAGGAATAAAGTTGATGTAGTTGGCAGGCCGGCAAACTTAGTGTGGCCCGGTGTCAGTGGTCCGCCGATAACGTGGCATTAAATCTGGCGAATTTTTATCCGCCTCTCCGCTGGCTCACCTAATTAATTTCACTTTGCAACACTAGCCTGACCCGGCCGACATTGTTCGTCCTTTTTCGCCCTTGCCTACGGCCTGCCGTTGTTGCTTTTTCGTGAAATCGCGCGCGGCGTTACGTGTTATTAGGGCCCCGTGGGAATTTGATTACTCCAGAGTCGTAAAAAGTTTTATTAGCAGTTGCGATGATATATTACGGCAACAATGTTGCACGAACGCTACGTAATAGGTGCCGCATAAAAGCACCGTCGCTCGATTTTAGAATTCGTCGATTCCGCGACGGCGATCGCTAATAAAAATAGTCCGCTTTGATCGAATCAACTAATACGTTGCCAAACGTATCGCCAGTATTTCCAAATCATTGTCTTTCGCAATTTTAAGTTAAATCTACCAAGCCAAAAGTTACCAAAAAATTTTTATCATAAAAATTGACATACTTTGTTGATTTATCTGTAAATAACAATTCGACTCATTTTACCTGCACTGAAAAAAATACCTTGTTAAATTAACTCAAATATACTTGAATCAATTAAAAATCGAGTTGAATATATCTTACTACTATTTTTACTTGTATCAACCCACTAACTAGGAAAATCAACTAAAGTTTAGGTCATTCAAGTAAAATTGAGTAAATCCAAGTATATTTCGTAGTTGTATCCGAATGAAAATATATACTTGTTTACTACTTTTAATTTTTTTGTCAGTGTGAACAAAATGTACATTTTTATTTTTTCATTTATTTATTTTTTCACTCTGCACGATTACAAGCAACGTCGTTAAACGTCTTTATCCGACGATAAATTATACTCCAACCAGGTTATTACGATAAGGATTATTGTTCCGTGAGGATAATTAAGCGCGAGTTGTTGCATCGCGGAATCGTCGGCCTGACCCAAATACTTGGCTGAGCTGCGCGCGTCATGTCATTCGGACGGTCTTTGATGTTCAACTTCTGGCCATTATCGATTTTAACTCGGTCTAATTCTTCTCGTTTCACCTTCCTCCATCCGATTATAAAACATTTCGACGGACCTTGATTCGTATGCCTATCCCGAATCGACGTTTACGCATGCGCCCCAATGCTTGAAATGCTGATTCCAATCGTAAATGATGTAATTTGAATTGCGTCTCATACTGTTCAAAGTGATGAGACATTTATTACGGAAATGCAACGTCCGCTGAAACTTGAGCGGTAAATCTACGTCGCTTGAAATTGCACGGTCCAGGATTTTTCAAATTGATATACTTACAACTACGGAAAAAGAAATTTAACGATCGTTAAAAATATTTGCAACCTTAACATTAAAAAATCCTGAAAACTAAAGAGAAGATCAAAAATCCATAACACCGCACCGCTCGACTTTCTTGCCACCGAAATGACGCAACCCAAGTATCCAATTATTAAAATAAAAATGGCCCTCTGATGGCCATTAGCGAAACATTGCCGAAACCGTCGAGTGCGCAGAAAGTGCACTTAACCCGAAAGCTGGCATTGGCTAACGCGAGAACAAAGCCGACCATGGAAATTGACATTTCTTTCGGGATGGTCGGCCAATCGGCGCCAGGCGCGCGCACTAACTGTCTATTTCGAACATTAATTGAAATGGAGCGCAATGTGTCAGCGTTTAAATATATTTCGATATATTCGCAACATTGTCGGCGAACGATCCGCGCTTCGCGCGTGACATCTGGCGAATCGCCGGTTCGACTTGTGCCCTTTCGGCCCAGGCATCCCCCTCGCGACGGATCATAAATTACGGCAATATTTCCGCGAAATCCTAACAAGATTATAAAGCGGGTCGTGCCTGCGGTATCCTTCTCCTTCGCACGCGCGTCTCCCTCTGGTCCGCCCCCCCCCCACCCCTCCTCCTGCAGTCCTCTCGTCTTTTCCGAAGACGGAATCTATTTATAATACGCGCGTTTGCGTCTCTACTGAGGCCAGCCGGTAAAGGTAGTAAACGTCACGTGTATTTCATACGAGACTCCACCCCCGACGCGATGCCAATTTCGCTCCTTTACTCGCCCGATAATGCGAGCCGGCTAACAAAGTTAACTCGTGAGTAGTCTGCGCACCGGGTGGGGAGGCCAGGGGGGCCTTTCGGGGGAGACGCGATTCGTTTTCTTCGCTGGCTTTGGCCCTTCCGCAGAACTTTTATCTTTGATGTTCCTTTCTTTTATTTCCGTTTCTTTTGCTCGTGTTGCGCCCCGTCTTTGTCGTGGCTCGCGGCTTTCAGACTGCGACACGCTGGCGCGGCGAAAATGCGACCGACGACGACGCCCGTGGAGTTGTGCGGAGAAACGACTCGTGGCTACGATCCAAATGGCCGACTGATCGATCGATCAATTATTGATGGCGACTGTTCAC
This sequence comes from Aradophagus sp. ZL-2020, assembly GCA_022817685.1. Taxonomy (NCBI): domain Eukaryota; kingdom Metazoa; phylum Arthropoda; class Insecta; order Hymenoptera; family Scelionidae; genus Aradophagus; species Aradophagus sp. ZL-2020. The sequence goes on along the minus strand of JABFOV010000532.1, from coordinate 17,255 downwards.
GAGGAAACTATCTTCCTCGGTTTATTAGATTTTGACATTTCGACTTTTCGGTCGATGAATTGAATATAGGTAGAATGGGTTTCACTGTATATAACTTTGAATTTGTTTTTAAATGTACACGGAGAACATTTTTTGAATTGTATATTACAAAATTACACTTTTTGCCTTGATAATTAAAGTCTTAAATCAAAAATAGGGTTAGACAAGTACAAAGTATATTCAGCCGTTATTTCTCTTTACCTTTTGTAACCCGAAAACCCAACAATATGCCATTTTCCTTTTAATGACAGAAATCCAATTAAGAAATCAATCGCTGAGCCACGCTCTCGTGTTCCTAGATTGACAAATAGCTACCGCATCCAGCTAACTCTAAAACAATTTCCTATCCACTTAATCTATCCCAATTACAAGGCGCATCCATCTTCGACTGATGTCAAACCGTAGCGTCTGGCTTGTGCAAAGAGCCGAGCCGAACGCGAAAGACAATAACATCGCGAGCCAATAAATAAGCCGCGACGTTGCTGCGATAAATTCCGCGTCGCTTGCATTAGCAGTCACGCTCAATTGAAGCGTTGTCGGTGAATGAAAAAAAAAGAAGGGAAAAGTATAAAGAAGAATGAGATGAAGCGTCGAGGAAAAAAGACAAAACGGGCTACGACGTCTGTCGCGATCACGCCGACTGGAACTGATTTTCAGACAAATCGCCGACATACGACTTAGGGTTTCGCCAACGATCTCGCCGTCTCGCCATCCAGACGAATTTCGTGGTGTTAGGCTTTCATATTTTACTTATTTCAAATTTTTTTTTTTTAATCACCTATTTAATGTGTTTTTAGAAACGATGGAAATTAGTAAAACGATCTGCAGAAGTCGGTAAAGTATTGCGAAACGAATTGTCGGTGAAAAATTTGCGTCGATGATAATAATGTGAAATTAGTGTCGTAATTTAAATAATTTTGAAGCCATGTTTTTATCAATTGAGTTTTATACAAATTATTGATAGTGATTGATAAAAGAATGTATAATATTATTTTGCAATTAAAAATTTAGTGCCTCATCCGGGATTTGAACTCTAGCCTCTAAGCATCTGAAAGAAATAGTTGATTGCTGAATTTTAACCAATCATTTTAGTCGAAAACAAAAGAAGTTAAGAATTGTTTTCTCATTAGCATTTGTTTTTTTTCTTTTTGTTCTTTTAATGAAAAGGAGTTTCCTAAAAAAAAAAAGAAAAGAAAAAAACATGGAATTGTATTCATAGTTTTTCATCAAACTATTTGCAAAATAATGAAGAGTATCTAAAAACTATATAGTCATTACCGTCCAGTTTAGCTCCACTTGGAACTGTTCTTGCTTATTAATCAAGACGCTGATTTATAATTTTATTGATTTATACTATCCATAAAAGGCACTTGGCGAAAGGCAAGCCGACGATGATTTGGCCGAGTGCATTTGTACGAAAACTAAGAAGAATGTATAGGAAGACAGGGCCGCTTATTCGATAGATATTTCCGAAGCTGTCACGCGAGATTCTGGGAAAAGTCGTTTCGCGCGTCTGAAGCGTGGCTTTTTAAATCTCGGCTTGTGTGCGTGCGTTAATAAAGGTCTCGAACGCGACCGATCATTATTAAATCGGACACTCCCCCACCCGCAAGTCCATTACAATAACCCATAAAATGCAACATTCTGCCTGCGTATGCCTATTACAAAGACGATGATTGCCAGCGACCAATTTCGCACGATCGAACTGTAACTTTGTGTGCAGCCGGTGTCATTTGAAACGAAACAATCGGCCTTCGGAAATAATCAATGAATCGTTCTCCAAAAACCGTCGTCAATATAATTTTTAATGCAACCAGTTACAGCATGATATCGTAGATGGTTTACAATATGAAATTGTAAATTTTACGATATGTGTTGCAATAGTTACAATATGCATTTCTCCGTTTGAGAAACCTTTATTTATTTGTTGCTGAAGTTTATTTAAAGAATACAAATTGACATAACTACATAATTTAGTTGTCATGCACCAAATAAACGAATTATTTGAATTTATTAAATGAATCGATTTAATTTGACTAGTTTGTGTAAATAAATGTTCATTTCAAAAAATTAAATCATTTATTTATAAAAAAAAGTGACAGTTGTCATCGTTAATGCCTTTTGACTTCACGTTTTCAAGATTGTGCTCCATGGGACAATTATTTGAACAAAGTCAATTTTTCATTTGAAAAATGTATACAGATCTCTGTTTAAATATGAATTTAAGCATGATGTTTGATCTAACCGAGTACCAATTAGGAATGCTAATCCTTATCCATTGTAACTTACATTATAAGTAATGGAAACTTCAGCGAACTTAATTTTGAAGCGAGATAAAAAAATGGAATTTGAAACAAATTAAAGTCGAATCATTTATTTTTGTTTATCGAATATCGATTACTTTTTTTTACATCAATTAGTAATGTCTAAATCATATTTTGTTGTATCGATTCACCAGTACGAAAAGTTGGTCCCAAAGGAAATAACTTTATCCTCTGATCCTGAACCGTACATCGCAAATCATACATCGCCTTGTCGGAGTCAAATCATTTAACCGGAATGCACCTCAGCTACACCTTGCTCGGTGTGCATTATTGCAATCCCACTCATTCCTCCTGCGTGCGTTCAGCAACAAGTTGAGGTGAAGGGTTACTATTTAACCACGACTACTTATCGGGACCAGTGACTGTAGTCATTATAAAAATAACCGCTGATGAACGTTCTACTAAGAAAAGTCATAATCGCATCCTGAATACTCGAGCCTTTCTCGACTGAATCGGCGTGGCACAATTTACTGTGTTATCGAGGCTTGAGCATTGCGGTGACATTAAGTTCCCACAAAAAGTGAGATCTATTAAACTGATTCCGAATGTCCAATTTTAATTCTTTTGTCGCCAAGTCTGTTAGAAATAATTAATCTTTTATAGAACAATTATATTAGTTTTGTTGAAAGACGGAAGGTTATAGAATGATTTTATAGAATTTGTATACGTGAAAAACTATTTTTAAATCAACCTTTAGTCCGTTCACTGACGAGACTGCATCAACTGTTAATCTCAAAATCATGTCTTGCACGGAGAGAAATAACTAAACATTATCAAGTGCCTGGCATAGTCACATCTGTACCCACTGTAGACATATTGTTAAACTGTCTCTATACAGGTATATTTTATGTCTATGCCAGGCACATATGTACCTCTGACATTCAAACCGTTCTTTCCGTGTGGTGTAAACATTGATGCTAAGTGCACATATTGAGGATAGCATTTGCAGTGGTTTTACTAAATCAAAAACGTTGTATTGACGCTTTCTATATAACATTCATTTCAATCCTAGTATTTTAAGGACTTAAACAAAATATAAACTTCTATTAAACCAAAAATATATATATCTAAGATTTAAAAAAGTTATCGTATGAAAAAGAAACTGTCGCAATCGAAACACTGATAACCTTGATTGTTTGAACGAACAAATCCATGAAATATAATAATAAACGGGGGGAAAGGGGTAAAAGGTGCCGGCGCGTTATTTCGCTTTGGGGTTGATGCGATGTTGTTTGAGTTGGTCGGAGGTTATTTATTATTCCGTTGCGTCTTTAAGGCTGGGTAGCCGTGTGGTTTGGGTTCGTTTATGGGTTGGCAATTATAATGCGCGTGCGCGCGAAATGCAATAACGCGCGGCGCACGGGTAACGCGAGGTTAAGTATCCCCGGATCGTTTATCCGCCATCGAGGACGCAGAATTGCCGCCATTCTTTGGCCGAGCAATAACGCGCCCCCCGGGGTGGGGGAACCGGCAATTTCGGGCTATCGAGTTTGGCCCTTCTGGATTTATTATTGGTCCCGCAATTATTGTTGATATACGCGGCCCGGCGAGCCGTTTAATGCACCTTCATAATACACAGAGGCCAACACAATAAAGCCCGGCTTGCAAAATGGCGTCCGCGGCGAAACGGGAGAAACAAAACAACAGCTTTTTAACGATGAAGCTGTACTTGAAAAACAAGCTCGACAAAGTGCGGAGAAAAAGCGGAAAAGCGACGGGGAAGAAATTTCAACGGGCCCGGACGTCGGAGTAACTTTCCCGTACGAGGTGTGACGCGTGCGACTATTCCTTTTCTTTTTTCGTTTTTAATTTACTTTTTTGCACGCCCCTTTACGTTCGATTTTTATGACGCACTTGCGGAAAATATTTTATTGCACGTTGTAAATTAATCGCCGACATATTGGAATTGATATGCACGCCTTAAAAGGAGCAGTCGAACGTTACTCGGAAGTGGCTTCTTTGTTTGAGACTTTGTGATGTAGTTTGATGGAGGGGGTAACGCGAGAGGGAGGGGAGGGGGTACTTGTCATTGAAAAACTGATTGCTCGAACTGGGAATCAACAATAGAAATTGTTTTTTTTTTTTTTTTTTTTTTTTTTTTTCAATGTTTGTGAAAATTTTTCCCCAATCTATGCAATTTACGACCGATAAAAAAAATTCCAACAAGTATCCAACAATTCGTTCAGCAAAATGAGCAATTTTATATTCAAAAGGGCGACACTGTCGATTTCCTCAGCACTTACCGCGAAACGAACATTCAGGATATTAACTAACGATAGCAAAATTGTATTTTGTTCCAGGATCTCCAATCAATCGATTACCAATAATGGCAAAACAAGTTCTAGATCTCTACGAACTTTACAATCTCGTGATTGCTCGTGGTGGTTTGGTCGATGTCATAAACAAGAAACTGTGGCAAGAAATTATCAAAGGACTACAGCTTCCCTCCAGTATAACATCGGCAGCGTTTACACTACGCACCCAGTAAGTACTTTCAAATAATTTCCAAAAATATTAACGATTTTTTCAGTCAGTTTGTCTTCTAAAAACTTTAAATTTAAGTTTGCGGAAAAATAGTTTGTATTTTAATATTTAACTACATTTCGTTTTCTATTATCGGTATGTTTTTTGTTTCATTTTTTATTTTATTTATTTAATTATACATGTATAAATAATTTGAATTACGAATCACTTGACGAGATCAAGAAGCTTCAAAACTGTGGGACGTGTTGTTGTTACTAGGTATTATCATTTCGGTTTTTAGTGTATTTGTGTATACAGCGTGGTAGTTCGTATTTTCAACGTCACTCTTGCGCGGAAACAAAAATAAACAAGTCGGCACCTTGGACAAGGAACCGCGCTGCAACGATATTTCTCCTGGTAACACTTGAAACCACAAACATTGTTACAAAAATCACAATGGTTCTAGTGTTTTCTCTTATTCAGGGTGAAAAAGTTGTTATTCAAATTGAGCAAATTAATTTGTTCGCTGTAATTAGCTTTTGAAAATTTTCGAAGAAAAAAATTGAAGAAATTATTTATTTATTTATTCGATTAATTATAAATTTTAATAATAACCAAGCCCGAAAATCTTATGAGCAATGATTCGTACACGTGCAATAATTGGTAGGAAGGAAATAAAGCGAGAACGAGAAAGGCAATTTGTCGCTGGTAAATTAAAGTCCGAAAATAAATCGGATCGATCGCGGCTGAAACGAACGATGTTGACTGTTGGCGATGTAAAAATATTTGTGAAAAAGAAGATAAATAAAGGCGACGTGGAAGGGGCACGCTTGTATTAAGTGGCGTGGGCTAATATGAATTACAGAAATGCGGCGTGTAACGTGAAAATAACTCAGCGACGCTTTGTGCGTGACGCGCGACATAGCGTCGGGACGCCACGGCAAATCCATCATTCCGAAACAGGAACCAACTTCGAATCAATTACGTAAATCGCAGCCTCCCTTTTTCCTTCCTTTTCCTTCATCTGAAATCAAATTCAAGACCAAAATTAAGAATGTCTTGATGCTCTGCCAACTATCTCTTCCCGCTGCTCTCTTATTCCTTTCTGGTAATTTTTATATTTATTTCAATAGTTAATGAGTTCTTATTTATAAATTGTGTTTTAAAATTGACAAATTAGTTATTACATTATAAAAACTAGTGGCTCGTTTTGAATCATGTTTCTGTACGTCAGAGACACAAAAAGTGTCTAAATTTATTACAATTAGTGATATTTATGGTGCCTTAAGAACGAACAATGTCTCAAAATTAGATATTGTTTTCACTAAAAAAACAAACGTCTCATTTTGAGACATTATTATCAAGGCACCAAAAGTTTCTTAACTCATCATAGTTTGGAATATTCTTAATGTCTTGTACAAAATGAGACACTTGTGTTAATAGTTAATAAATGAAGTGTAAAGTATACTGCTAACAATTTATAGACAACAGTGATTTCCAGCGGGGAATCACTAGAGTTGATCAAATGGCTGACGTTGGCACACTATTGGCTGCCAGACTCTGGTGGCCAAGCTCGAGACTGTGCTGACTCAACTACGTTTTACAACACGAATCTAATGAGTTTTGGCAAACTTAAAAGACGACTCTGGCACGATCGTGTCTTTCGAAAGACGAGGTAAAAAAGCCAATACTGGCGCGACATTGTCACTTCAGTACTGTTTGAATACTGGCCCAATACAGTTTCACAAATTTTGCCAACTCTGGCAACTCTGACGTCGGTTCAGTGACACTCTTGGCCCATTTGTACTTTTCCCACTGGGGTCTGAAACTAAGATGTGGTGACCAATTTTTTTGCGGCAACTAGCTAATTTCAACATATCTCAGCTTAAATTCTGTCAACACTTGAATGCAGCCTAGAGAAACCGTTTCCTCTATATATTTCCATCAAAAAGTGCTTCTTTCATGCACGCTCACCATCGTCACACACAAGTCGACATAGATTCTCATTCGCAACATACACAGCAAAAAGAGGTATCTTATTTGAAGAGACTTTTACCAAAAAGACACAAAAGATGTCTAAATGTTTTCAAATAAGACACTGAAGATACTTTTTTTTAGAGTGTATAACCAAATCTATCGGAATTCGGCCGAGAAGCGGGAACCATTGTTTTCGGGGTTACGACGTCAAACGATGAGCGCATTACATAAATTGCACGGATCCACGGCCCGCTTGACATATATTCTTATAGGCGTACAGCCGGGCAACGTGCAGCGACGTACGGATATTTGCCGGATAGTTGTTTCGCCTGCAGTCTGGCAGACAATCGTAAAAACCGAAGGATGGCCGGGCGAATTATAGGCTGCGGTATATGGCGTGTGTGCATGTAAGCCATACACGAGAGACCGTTTCAGCTCTCCCGGATCGATATACCACGTCAAAATAAATAATATTTACGAATTATCCCTCTTTGTCGTGGACCGAGAAGGCAGGCAATTTTCAAAATCAGCCACGTCAAATTTCGCCTCGGGTCCGTCTCGGCGGTGCGCCTCCGCCTCGGTTCCTCCTGAGAAAACCGGGCCTCGGCTTCGGCTCCGACGCGGTACTTCAATTTTTGCCCAAACGCAGTTTAATTAAATTCCCTGGCGAATCATCTTTACGCTGTATTATTCATCCGGCTGAACGACGCGCCTTTCAACTTTGCTTCGTCCGTTTCACTCGATACCATTCCACGACTCTCGATTTGCCTTCATTCTTGCTCTTCCTCTGACGCTAGTTCTTTCATTTTTTTCATTTTATCGACATTTAACGAGTGGTGTATACTTAAATGTACTTAAATTAAGGCAACATCTTTACGTGCATCCTTGAAATAAAGTTTCTTTGCTAAAGGCATTTCTTTTTTCTTCTTGCACATGAACAAATTTAATATACTCAACAAACTGTAGCAATTATTGTTCAACTAATCAACTCACAATCTTTCTGTCGTCCATAATGTAGGCCACTTCTATAATGTTGTTCAATTCCCGTACTTCCCATTACAGTAAAACTTATTCCGACAAGTATGTCTTCATGTAAAACACCGGTGTCTTTGATTTCAACGATTACCGTCTTGAAAACAACTGCATGAGAATAGACCTGTTTGTTGTTTTAATTCTCAATTCAAGACACTTTCGTTCAAGTATTTCGCATCGATAGTATTATTGAAGCAACAATTCAAATAAGAAGGCAAGTAATAAGTTGGCGTGCAATTGTCGCGATTCGTTCGAATGCGACTGAAAATACCGCGACACACAATCCGCCGGTGCGCCGTTATAGAATGACGGTAAAGGGCGACATAAAGTTAAATTAAGCGTCTGCCATCGGAGAGACGTATCTCATCTTCTGCCTTTTGCCAATTTTGCTTCCAACGTAGCGTAAGACCGGCGCGTATACTTGATAGACAATGCCATCCGTTCGGCTTTTAACTGCAAGATTAACTGCATGAATACGCGCCGTTATTATTAGAATGGATATAAACGCCCGCAAGGCGATGCCTTTGATCGACCATTTTAATCGATTTAAATCTGGCGCCATTTCAGCGTCTCGATTCCGGCTGCATTTGAAGCACCACGCGCAGCTTGCCAAAACACTTGCTTGATTTCGTAACACTCCTTTTCTCGTTATTAAAATCGGACGAATGATTAATTAATACTTTATTGGATGAAAAATGATCGGTCATAAATATATGTCGATACAAATTATACATAGAGTTCATACGAGTATGTTGTAACGTTTCTTGAGATATCTTGGATTATTTACAAAATATTATGCATTTTATTTGTAGAGCTTTACAAGTTATAACTTGAATATTTCTAATAATTGACAGAAAACAAGATATCTAAGAACCTAAATTTGGTCATCTAGTTTTAATAATTATACTGGGAGAAGTAAAAATAGCAAAACTGTTTTGTTTCTACCATTTAAATAATATACCGTAATTTGATTTGATTTGATTCTCTCGAAGGAAAAGGCCAAATTAATTTGTTATCTTTTTGACAACACAAGGTATAAAAAACTAACGTTGAACTTCATTTGCAGATACATGAAATACTTATATCCGTACGAGTGCGAAAAGGAAGGTCTTTCGACCCCAAATGAACTTCAAGCGGCGATAGACGGAAACAGACGTGAGGGCAGGCGTAGCAGTTATGGTCCCTATTCAGGAAGTGGAGGACCAGTTGACAGTATGATGACATCGCAAAGGGTCGGACAAAATCCTTTGCACTTGCATTCACAAATGTCACCATTGTCGCTGGTCACCGCGGCCGTTCATCACAATGCGCAGGCGTTGGTTAACGGAGCACAGGTGCACCCTCCATTACCCCAACACGGACAACATCCACAACATCCACAAGGACCTCACGGTCAACCTCTTAACGCGGGTATGTACAACAACTACTTTTTAATTGATTATAATAGGATTGAAAGATAGAGTAAGTGAGCTTTTTGTTTAGACTAAGTAAACGCCTAGTGTAAACAGGACTTCTTGTTTAAAGTAAGTAATCGACTTCTAACATACAGACTGCCATAGGACATTGAAATTCAAATTTCATTAAATTTCAGTATAAAGATGCAATTTCGTGTCAAAGTCCTTACAATGTTAAAACTTTATAACTACTTACAGAAACAGAAGAAAGAAAAAAAAGGTAGACTAGAAAGATTGAGCTTTCATTTTTATCTTCCAAAAGATTCAAAGTTGCAATTCAATTCTGACAACACATTAACCAATGTAATCACTCATTGATCGAAAGCTAACAAGAAATATTAATAACAAAGGGGAAAAAGAAAAGTGAAATAATAAAACGACTGTTAAGAGCTATATATAATAATAATAAAGGCCAGAAGAGGGGTAAAGGCGTTTATTTTAAATCGGTAGTTAGAGCCGTCGGCCTCCCCAGAGATGATGATGCGAGCGAAAGAGGCGTAATTGATTGTACGATCCTCAGGGAGACAGGCGTTAACGGATGACTCTTGCTAACGAGCATTCCGATTCAGACGCTTCTACGCCGACTTTCTTTGCCGCTCTGTTTCGAACAGTTTTTCTCTTCATTGACACCCGACAAACTTGATCCGACGTCCTTCGCGCAAAAAACGCGAAAAATTTCAGCTGAATTTCAACGAAGTAGTCCACAAAAAGTCATCTAACCATCTTTTTTCCCCTCTGTATATGTCAGAATGAATGATATTGTGCTCGTTGTAATGTTCGAAACTTGATAAATTTGAGCGCTGATGTTTAAGAAAGTTAGCTAAAATTATTTCAGTTTATATATATATATATATATATATATATATATATATA
>JABFOV010000531.1:0-36642 GCA_022817685.1 Aradophagus sp. ZL-2020 | reverse complement strand
TATAGAGATGCTACAGTACTGACCATAATGGAACCTCGGTCACACATCATTATACACCAGTCAAGAGTTCCGTAGTATACACTTTCGATCAAGCAATAGATTTAATATTCATTGTTTTATTTTACAGTGCAGACAAATTTTGAAATAAAAAAATAAGAAAATATTTTTTGATAAGAAGTTTTCTGCTAAATTAGTATGTTTTTTTTTTTTTTTTTTTTATTTTTTTTTTATTTTTTTTTTTTTATTATTTCGTTCTGTGTATATTTCGTGAACTTATTAATGACTCGGATTTTTCTATATTATCAGTTAACTCGTTTATTTCGAGAAAAATTTATACAATTAACTTTGTATACATCGATGTTTTAGCTCGTTCTCACTTTGAATGAAGACAGGTGTGATTCACTGTGTTATTGTTTTGGTTTCGGTCATAGTCGCCACGAGATTACTTTTGTCTAGAAATCTACCTTAACGACGATATACAATTTTACGTATATTTTACTTCCATAAAATTTAAATTTTCAAATTCAATTTTTAACAGTTTTATTATACTTGATATTTTCTCGGAACGCCGAAAATCGATCTTTTCACCACTTTGAAAATTTCAAATATAACGAAATGAAAAAATTGAATTTGAAATTTTTGACGAATAAATCGGCCGTGAATGAAATTAAATTTACGTAAAATGGTATGTACATCTTTAAGACGGAAAAAAAAAAATTATTTTATTTTAATAAAACGCGTATAATTTGTATTTTAAATGTCTAGTTCTCTTTTTTTTTTTCTAATTAAATTTTAATCAATTTTTGTTATTTCATTTGCACTTGACTCGATAACAAAATTTAATTTTATTGTTTAATTGAGTAAATTATATAACTTAATAAATAAATAAAAACAAAGATTTAAATTTATTATCATTTAATAAATTACATAATTTAGTAAATAAATAATGCATGGAAATAAAATCAATTTCAATGTCATTTACTTGGATCAAAGATAATCATGTTTCTGAATAGAATGTCACAAAACGTACTCAACATTCGATTGAAACAGGTGATGATATAATATAACTGAACATGACGTCTCAATGAACATCCGAAGGTGTCGCGTTAATAAATGCTGCAACTTATATCACAGAGTTTTTTTTTCGGCAGTCGAGCTAAATTGAAATTATCGAATAAATTAAACTGTCATATAAAAAATCGAAATAAAAATAATAATTAAATCTCCCGTAAATTTAATTTATTTATTTATTTATATATTATTTATATATTTATTTATATATTTATTTATTCATTTAATTTATTTAATTTAATAAATCTATCAAGAATTTCAACAATTTATAAAAATGTATGATTGAAAATTGTCTGGTTTAGTTTAAAAAAAAAATACACAATTGCATGGATTTTTATATTTTTTTATCTACATGATTTTTAAATATCGATAATTTGTACGATAACAATTATTATTCCTGGAAATAAAAAGAAAGTTATTTACAACTTTATAACGTTTCGCGTGACGGATAAAATTGTTAGTTACATATACATGTAATTCTTATGTAATTTACAAATCGACGATAACTTTTCAACGAGCAATTTTGTATTTAAAACCAGTTTTAAATACATTCAGTTTTTGAAGTATATAATGTGAAAAGACATTGAAAATTGGATTTTTACATTTAAATCATTAACACCTACCTCGTTTAATATACAATAATACATTTTTCAAACGAGGACGAACTTCGTTTGATATAGTCGAGCAAAAAAATCTGATGGTTCGCTGAGACAAGGTCAACAAACAAAGTGTTACGTTGTGTGTGTTCTTTTGATTTTTGTTTTGTTTTGGTTTTTTTTTTGTTTTGTTTTGTAAGAAGAAAATATTCATATTCAGAATCGATCATTTATTTTTTCGGTTCGTTGGCTAACAATTGAATAAAATAAAATTTTACATAATAATAATTTTAAATTCGTGAATTCGAGATCAAAGTCAATACAAAAAATACTAATAATAACAATAATAATAACAGTAAAAATAACAACAATAATAATTAACAATAACGCTAATAATAACAATAATAATAACAATAATAAAAATATCAACAATAATAATTAACAGTATAATTTTTCAATTAATTGTCATAAATATATATGTCAATTGTTATCAAATTATCGTGAAAGGCAGAAATATAATAACAATAACAATAATAATGGAAATAATAACATGTTATTAATATAAAAATAGTGCCGCTTATTTCCGGTACTTTCGACGTTAGAAAAATCAGCCAACATTTGTAATAACTTTCAATTTCTTTTCAGCAGCTAACACAACATTTTTTTAATCAAAGCAATAAAAAGCTGATTGAATTAACTGGAAAATCAAGTTAAAATTATTTTAACTGAGAAATCCTACTTTAATAAATCAAACTTGTAATAAACTTGTATTACGAAAACAATTCAAGAAAAATCCGCGCGAAAATGAAAAGTATTCAAATTTGTGTATGCTGCATAATATATATATATATATAATATAAATATAAAAATATATTGTAATATAGATATTAAATATGAATTATATTCAAGATATATTTATAAATAAATAAATAAATAAATATATACAGATTATATTTATGACATAATACGTTCACTAATTTTTTTTTTCATTTTTTACACTAACAGCATGCTATTGTATTAATATATTATCTATAAATTTGACGCAAAATGACTCAAATTATCTTTTTTTAATGATACGTAAATTAAAGTAAAAACGTAATTTATGTCAATTACAATCATTTTGAATTGTCGCTACTTCGATTTTTGAACTTTTTCACCGACAAAAGAACGATTGTTTTTATTGAAACGCGAAACCGATAATCATCAGAAGTAAAATTCAAATCAGTCGTCGGCCATATTTTCTGTTTTTATTTCCGACTAGTCGTTTCGCAGATTATAAAATATTGCACACGTGCAGATTTTTTTTCATCTCCGTTTTCCGCGTCCTTACTTACACCGTCTTGGAATCGCATGCACGTATAGGGTCATTTAGCCACACATTTTAGTGTTCCATTGACATTCTTGTTAGATGATACTGTTCTCAAACGTTTGGAATTGAAACATTTTTCAACATTTTTCAATTCATATTGCTTTGCTTTTTTTAACCTTTATACAATCGTTAGTAACATACAATATATATCTCATATATTTATGAGTAATATAATTGAAAATTCAACATTTATATAAATTATGTAATCATAAATAATTATTTCCCTCAAAATACGCTGGACAAAATAAAAGACTAAATCAGCACTGAATTCAATACTGAAAACATATTTGAAGGTCACATAAACATTGCAATCCCAAAAGAAATAGAAACATTTATATTTATCTTTATTTACCTTTCAATGTTTACATATTTCTGTCCTTAAAATATGTTTTCAGTATTGACTTCAATATTACTAAAATATTACTAAAATATCACTAAAATGTACTTTGATCAGTGTTGTTGAAAAAAAATTATTCGGACACTTTTCACAGTTTATTTCATTTCGAACCACACGTTGCACTTTTCTTTGAAACTTCTTTCAAACATTGTAACAAAGAAAAAAAAATGTAACAATGGTTTTTGATTCACAAACGAACGAGCACAACGCATTATTATGTCAAAGTTAAAATTATCTTCAATCTTCGTGTTTGGTTTGTCATGCAGATAAATAGCCTTTGGAGTCCGAACTCCGATCAAATGGAAAACAAGTGCCGTCTCTTGATTTTGTCCTCAAATCTTGTTTTTATCATCGCGACGTTAGTAGTTATTATTGCACAAAGCCGTCGAATTATCAGCATCTTTGCTGTCCTTTAATACCAAAAAAGAAAACAACACTCATTATTTTATCTTTTGTTTTCAGATCGTTTAAATGGTAAAGTCACAATGAGGGACTACGGAGATGTGAGTTATCAATATTTTTATTTACTATATTAAATTAAATTTTTTATTTTTTTATTATTATTATTTATTTTATTTTTATTTTATTATTTATTTTTATTATTATTATTTATTATTATTTTTTTATTTACTATATTATATTAAATTTATTTATTACATTATTATTATTATAATTATGACTTTTTTGCATTTAATATTGCGCTTGTGTACATTATATTTAATATTTACGATTACAAATTTTTTTTGTAAAAATCTATTTTTATTTTTTTTTTCAAAAAATTCGAAATTTTGTAATTTGTTTTTTTGTGCTTCTTTAATCAGATTGTACAAAGAGCGCGAGATGTCTTCTTCAGCGGTAAAACACGACCGTTGGAGTTCCGGATCAAACAATTGAAACGATTTAGTCAGATGCTGAAGGAGAATGCCACGAAGTTTCAGCAGGCGTTGAACGATGATTTGAGAAGGGTAAACTTTTTTTTGCTTACTTTTATATGATTTTTTATATAAATTTTTATAATTTTTTTATAATTTTATAATTTTATTTTTATAATTTTTTTTATAATTTTTATATGATTTTTTATATGATTTTTCAAAATCATTCCTGGAAAATTATAGCTATATTTTAATCATCCAAATACAAGTTTTTCAGAATTATGAATATTATCATTTACCTCAAAGCGATAAGTACAATAAAATTTTTTTATATCGTTTTCTTTTCAGTGTAAATTTGAATCGTTTGTATTCGAGATAGAATTTACGTTAAATGATATTGACCATATGTTGATGAATATTAAAGAATGGGATGCAATCGAGAAGGTAAGATAATAAAAATTTTTCACTTCAGTAATTTACTAAATCAAGTAGATAAATTTAAAAAAAATAATAATGAAAAAAAATGATCATTTCAAATAAATTAATGTAAGATAATTTTTCAACAAACAATTATGTAAATTATTACATTTAGTTTACAGTTAAAAAATAAAACAATGAAAAAATAAGAATGATGATAATTTAAAAAGTTATTATAATCTAATGTAAAATCTTATTTCAGCCATCGAAAGCTTTTGTAAACATGTTAGATAGAGTGGAAATACGCAACGACCCTTTTGGAGTTGTACTGATAATGGGTGCTTGGAATTACCCCTTACAACTGTCGCTTAGTCCAATGGTTGGAGCTATTGCAGCAGGAAATTGTGTCATTATAAAGCCATCTGAGATATCGAAATCAACAGCCAAGTTGATTGAAGATTTACTACCTCAATATTTAGATAACGTAAGAATTTTATTTTGCATTAAATTAATCATGATTTTGCATTAAAAGAAAGGATTCAAAATGGCATTGGTCACTGGCCAATTAGTCACCAATGTCCAAAAGAGATTTTAAACCGAAACAATGATGTTTTCTAAATTGAATAATGGAACTCATTTGCCTCCGATGTACCGGCTATAGGCGATGCAAATTTATGCAAATATGCTGCTCAGTGTGAAATCATATCTGGTAGTTATTAGCCATTGTTTACGTTGAAAAGCAACGCTCGTTGGTGTAGGATCTACGACTACTGTGCGTTTACTTAATGATAATTTATTAGCCCATATGGTTGTTGGTCAATTAAAAATGACAAAATAAACTTCTTTTTGGTTACAATAAATAATCGCATTGTTAGTATTAGAGACAACATTTATATTGTAAATATCTGTTTGGACATGGGACCTTAAAGAATTTTCTATGTGGTCTGAAGTCCCACTTGGAATTCGCTACATTTGCTTCTCAAGTAGCTGGTGCATCAATGGCTGACGAATCTCATTTTATTCATTCTTGTTACTGTAAATAAACTGCCAATAATTAACACGTACTTGCAGGACTGTTACTATTGTATAAACGGAGGTATTCCCGAGACAACGGAACTTTTGAAACAAAGATTCGATTACATTTTTTATACCGGTTCGACAACTGTTGGTAGGATTGTACGTGAAGCGTCGAATAAATTTTTAACTCCAGTCACTTTGGAACTCGGTGGAAAAAGGTGAATTTTTATTGCATATCTTACTACAAAATAATAATGTGAACGTATACATTATTCCAAGATATACATTATTCCGTAAAATATTTCCAAATTTGCAGCCCAGTGTATATAGACAATACGGCAGATATGACTATATCTGTGAAACGAATTTTATGGGGCAAGTTGATAAACGTGGGACAAACTTGCATCGCACCGGATTACGTTTTGTGCTCGAAGGAGGTTGAACAAAAGTTTTTGGAAAAAGCGAAAGAAGTGATTCAGAGTTGGTACGGCGACGATCCGAAACAAAGTCCAGATTTAGCCAGGATAATTAATGACAAACACTTTCAGTAAGTCTTCAAAATGTCTCATTTTCCACGAATTTAAAACACATCAATCAATAATAAATAATAGTGCAGTCAATAAATAATAATTTTTTACGATACATCAGTGAATTTGAAGATAAATAAAAATCAAATTATAGCAATGATTAATAGATATTGATATTTTTTTAATTCAATTTTTTATGAATCAACAGGCGATTAATCAACATGATGTCAAATGCCAAAGTAGCTCTTGGTGGTCAAACCGATGCATCTGAAAATTACATCGCACCAACGATTTTGGTCGATGTCAAGCCCACGGATCCAATTATGCAAGACGAAATTTTTGGTCCAATTTTGCCCATTGTTAACGTCAATAATGCTTATGAAGCAATAAAATTCATAAACGAACGGTAATTAAGTAATGTCCGAACAATTGTTGATTGGACGTATCGTTTTTATTTACAAATGTGTCTTGAATATCTAATTTAATTTTCATCATTTACAGTGAAATTCCACTTACAATGTACATCTTTACAACTGATAAAGAAGTACAAAATTTGTTACTTCAGAAAACGCGAAGCGGCGCTGTTTGCATCAATGATACCATTATGCAATTTGGTGGTAAGTTAATTTATTGAAATGGGATTCATGAAATGAAAACTTTTCAAAACACTTGGTGAAAATGATTAATTTTGCAATTTTTAACCGTCGGTTTAGAAGATGAAATCCAGCTTTCAAAGTTCTTAATAATTCCAAAATCGATATGGTTCTTTTGTTGGAAATAACTTGAAGAAGATTCGTGAATTATTCACGTTTTATTGAATTCAAAAGATTCCTACGAATTCTTTTTTATAAATACAAAAAATTGATATATGTGTGCACTTAATTGAAACACTTTTTTGCAATGACGAGGCATGAATTGCATTTTTACTTTGAACATAAATAAAATTATATCATGCAAATGATACTTATGCAAATTACAAGTTTTACAAAAAATTATACAGATTTTTGTTTCGTTGAAAAATTAAAATGACTGAATAATAATTTACTACAAAATGATTGAATTGAAATTACAGTGGACACTCTGCCATTCGGTGGTGTTGGTGCATCGGGAATGGGAGCCTATCATGGCAAATATTCATACGACACTTTTGTACATAAAAAAGGGTGCCTTATCAAGAACTTCAATTTCATTGGCGAGACGTTAGGATCGTAAGTAGATGTTGATGTAGAAAATTTATCAATTTAAAATTTATAGTTTCAAAATTAATGTAAGTACATGTAGTAATATAATACAAATGCAAAAATATTCAAGTATCAGAATCAAATAATTGCGAATAATAATTGTGATATAAAAAATATTTTGTTTGTAAAAATACTATACGGTTGTGTTAAATGAAATTACTTGTAGAAATGCAAAATCGATTTTGGTTTCAGGAGTCGATATCCTCCGTACAGTGACAAAAAACTGAAAATTTTGTCGATGTTTTTGAAAAAGAGGGGAGGAATACCAGGTATAAAATACCTGCCATATGTTTTGATGTTTGGTCTTGGAGTGTTGGCTACTGTTGGTTTCAAAATGGCTACGAAGGTACACAAGAACTCACACATATAATGTTACCACGTTCACAGATTCTTTTGTATGAATCAATCCCCTGGTTAAAGAATCACGCGCTTTCATGAGAGAAGAATCAGTTCACGAATTTGTTATGATTTTTGAAGAATAGAAATAAAAAAAAAACTTAGATTTAAATTTCATTATCTAGTCTAAAGTATACTTTTAAATATACAAGATTCCAGAATTTTTTTCAATTTTGCGAAAACATAATGTTAAAACTAAAAATCTGTGATCTTTTAATCAGGGTCATACATTAACAATCAAAAATTATTACAATACTTATTTTGTACATTACGTGACGGTTCAACAAGCTTTTTTTTTTTTTTTTTTTTTTTTAATGAGAAACCATTTGTACTTTTTTATTTACATGACAGATATGTAACTCTTACTCATATTAACTTTTAGGGGACCGGTATATACTATAATGATATAGAAGTGGTGCAAATTTTGTAGGAACCTAACCTTAATACAAAAATAATGAAATTTTAACATTTAAGTTAAAACAAAGAAACTGATGAAAAATAAACCGGTCCCCTAGAGGTTAAGCACATCATCGTTGCTTTTTCCATTATTTATACGGCTCATCGATATTTTAGTATTTGTAATAGACAAATTAATAAATGCCTTTAATATTATGGGAAAAAGTTCTTTATATGACCTTTCGTTGTATATTTACGTTTGTGTTATAATTAGACAAAATTAAAAAATTAAAACGATTAGTTTTTAAAACAGTAGTTGCAACCTTTTTTTTGTGTAACGAAAATTTGACTGTTTTACATAAAACAGTAATAAACTTTGCTTGGACAGAATTTTTTAATAGTAAATATTGCGCTAAAAAAATATTGAAATCTGCTACAATTTTTCAAAATGGTTCTTCATTCGTTAATCTATTTATTGAACTAAAAAAGTAACTTTTGAATTCAGAATAATTAATGCATTGAGGAATATTCATATACAAATTCTTAATATTTAAAAGAAACAAAGCATGAGATTCGAATAATATTTTTATCTAACATTCCGTACTGAAAAAATTATGGCTTAAAATTCAATTTTAAAGTTCTGCAATAAAAATAAAAAACTTTATATTCAGAAGTTTATCTCAAATATTATTTATACTTGATATTTTAATGATAACAAATTATTATTAATTTTAATTTTTTATTTAATCACCAAAATATGCGTTAAAAATATTATTGCTTTATCAAAATTTGTAAATTTAAATGATAATGTAAATCTTGCCATCATACTTGTCATCATAACATTTATCTGCAGCATCATCAAAACAAACTCGGCGATGATTTGTAAAATCAACGACTTTTTTTGAATAAACCAAATTATTTAGTTGTTTTTATAAATACTTATGAGTCCTGTTGATGCAGTTTTACAATTTATTTAAATTACTCAGCTAATCGCGACAGACTTTATAAGATATTTGAAAACAAATTTTAATATACTTGTTTTAAAAAACATAGAAACTTTTATCACTGATAATAATTTCATAAATTTAGGTATTCGAGTTACTTTACGTTTAAAGTTATATAGTAATTGTAAGACAAATTCAATTGATATTTAAACTTATTAATTTAACGTCATAATATTATAAATTCATATATAAAATAACAATAAAAAATCAGAGTTTTTAGTGAAATCTGTTTTTATTATAATTCGTTTTATATAAATTTTATATACAATGTATAAAATCGTATAAAAAAATTGTTTTTCATATGATATAAAGTTGTCTTTAACACTCATTAAGTTATATTACAAAAAAATTCTTTTTTTTTCAGGGATCCGGCGCAGAAGACAGTTCCTGAGGATAAAACCCATTTACAAAGTTATACAATTTGTAATTAATTCCTTTTTACACTACAACTTAATTACACGTAATTTATGTAAACATTTAAGTTAAGGATATTGCCTCGCAGTATATTAT
This sequence comes from Aradophagus sp. ZL-2020, assembly GCA_022817685.1. Lineage (NCBI taxonomy): Eukaryota > Metazoa > Arthropoda > Insecta > Hymenoptera > Scelionidae > Aradophagus > Aradophagus sp. ZL-2020. Next base: position 26,829 of record JABFOV010000531.1, on the reverse strand, counting down.
AAGTCAGGGCGACGACTTCAAAAAAGAAAAAAATATCAACAAATGCCAGTAATGATTATTTTAATTCAGTTTTTTCACGATAATTATTTATCTTAATTGTTTAGCGTAGGAAACTGTTTTGTAAATATTGTTGCATTTAATTTTGCAATATATAAATCATAGTAATTATTATGAATTGCGGCAACACTGTCAGACGCATTGTGCATTTTTGAGTGGCACACTTATGTATATCAAGTGTAATTTTAAATTTGGCGGGCTTTGCGACTTTGCCACGTTTTTGCGCTATTAATTGTAGTCAGTTTCAATGGAAAACGATTATTATTTATTAATTTCTCAAAAACCAGTCGGTAAAATTTCTTTATTTTTTAACTATGTATATAATGTAAACTACAAATTTTTATTACTAATTCTCACGCATTTTTATATTTTTTTCTGCATTTTTAAAATTAATGCTTCTTGTAAAAGTTCTTAACTTTTTTAGTCAACTTTTTGAAATTCGATTCCGCAAAAAAGTAGACGGTGAAAAAATCTTTAAAAAAATCACAATTTACAATAGCATTTCAAGTAATTTTTGCTCAAATTGTCATTGATTTCTCGGCATTTTCATTTCACGAGGTAATACCCTTAAGATCTGTCGATTTAATGTTTGTTTTTTACATTCTTGTAATATTTTGACTTTATTTTTATACAGTTTCATGTATAAGGTTTTTACAATACAACGACAATAAAATGACCGCAGTCGTTGTTTCAACACGATTTTTATATTTTCAATTCATAAATTTTTGTTTATCGTTCATAATAAATCATTTTGAAAATGTTCAATCAGAATCGACTAACTTACATATAGAATGCTCAATTTGTTTACTTAACTTGGATAAAGTATTTTTTCATTAATAACAATTTCCATGTATTCAAATATCGTCAAATTGTAAATACTTTTTACACGAAGAACAAATTAAAATTATATACTTATATGTCGAAAAATCAGAAACAAATTTATTTATGAATAAAAATATTTGTTTTTGATTTTATATTAAATTTGAATTACATACCTATAAAAAAATCAAAGAGTTGCCAAAGTTATTCTACTTCTGAGGTAAATGACATAGATGATATAGAGGTGCCAGCATGTGTTTGGAATGACTTCACATATCTTTGATATTGCCAAATACCTATAAAAAGAAAGCTTGTTAAATAGTTGAATTTAGTTTTTATGATATTTGGAATAAGTGCAGTATGTCTAAATTTTTCTGTGTTTTACATTTAATTGTCATTTTTTTGTTGAATTTCGTGGTATCAGAAGATGTACAAATAGTGACTTTACCAGTTTGGAATACTGAATTCAGTGATTTAACGGAGGTAAATTTATAGAAATTATGATTTCATTTCGTACAAAAGTTTTAATCTGCATGATTATTATTTATATTACTACCAATATATATGTTTTTATGTGAATTTCCTTTCTGAAATATCAGTTAAGAAAAATATTGATTCTCTAAACAATTTTCAATAAAAAAAGAAAGAAGTAACGTAACTCAATATTAATAATGTGCAGGTTCCATTAAATATTTCAGTTTTTGGGCAAAATATCAATTTATTATTGAAAAGAAACAATAAACTCCTATCTCCAAGTTTTCAAGTTTGGAGACATCTTGGGGACAATATTGAACGAGCTTTCGAACTGAATGCGCCTGCGGAATGTTACTATTTACATAGCGATTCATTTTCATCGGCTGCTATCAACGCTTGTCATTCTCGATCTATGGTTGGTTTGAATTTCAAATTTTCGATTATTTTGATAGTCCACTTCGAGAGAACCATATTGTATTATACATGTTGCGTCTATATTATATTGTAATCGTTACAATACAAAAATGTATAATGTAATTTACTGTATGCTTTGAGATTATATATCGCAATCGGTGTTGTGATAAGCGCCACCTACAACTCAGGTGGGATCAACCTGCAGCGCCGAATTATTCATTATGATAGATTATAAATTACAAAATGCATTTTTCTTTCTATAAGTAAAGATTTCTTGATAATATTTCAGTAATCTCGATTATAAAATGATTTTGTTGGGTATACAAGACACATATTATTTTTTACAATATAGTTTTCTCAGAAAGAATCAACCAATTTTGAACCCAAACGTACCACAAGTCGAAAAATTCAAAGTTGCATATTTTAACCCCTACTTGACTTGTAAGTCTAAATCTTTGTATATATATTCCCTGAAGTCCAGAGGAGTGCATTTTGTCAAAATTTATCAATTCTAAAGGATTTTGGTAAATTTTTTGAAGTTTTCGACATGTGATACATGATGTCGGTGGCTGGAAAGAGGAACCACAGATTCACAATGAAAAATCCTATTCTCATATTAACGATAAAGAAGTAATTGAAGATATTTCATTACTGATTTAAGAAAAGGACTTTAATTACCAATTTGGGAATGGAGGTTGTTCATTGCGAATTTAGGATTTGAGTTTTTTTTTTGGTTTTGGGAATGGGGTTCTTTCATTGTCAGTTTGGAAATGAGAGTTTTTCATGACCAATGTGGAAACAAGGATTTCCAATGCAAATTTAATAGTGGGGGTTCTTTATTGCCAACTTGTGACTGGGGATTCTTCTTTCCAGCTATCAATGTAATAATATTTGTCGAGTCCCAATTATCTTGAAGAACAAAGTTGAATTAATATAAATTTGTTGGACCGATACTTACGCTTTATTAATTCAAAAATTATTATGAAATTACGTCTTGTTTTGACCTAAAAATGATTTATTGTCCACAAAATTATATAGTCACTCTAAAAATATCTAAAATTAAGTAACAAGAACAAAGGGCTTTTTATTTTATTGACATATGTTCTCTTCGTACAGCGAGGAATGATTTTTTTAGACAACGCTACACTTGAGATATCACCTCTGAAATATGCTCGCAAAACTAGAATTAACAAACGATCCGGACTTTCTTTTGAAGAACCTCACATCATCAAAAAATCATACCTTTCTTCAAAAACTATATCATCTCTGGTTTTGGAAAAAGATTTTCATAAGCCAATTGAAATAACCCCGGACAAGCGTAGTTTACCAAAAAAATCAAAAATGACTATAGAATTGGCTTTATTTTTCGACGAAATGGCCTACAAAACGTTCGCTCCCTTTTTTGATTACAACGAAATTAAATTAAGGGACATGTTATTAGCTTATGTTAATGGAATTCAAGCATTGTATCATCATCCCAGTTTGGGATCAAAAGTAGACATCGTTTTGGTTCGTTTGGATTTGATGAAGAAACAACCATTAGCTCTTCCACATTTTGGAGGCGAAAGGAGTAAATTATTGAACTCTTTTTGTTCATTCACCCAAATACTCAACGCAAAAAGTGACGACGACCCAAATCATTGGGACATGTCTTTGTACGTTTCCGGATTGGATTTTTATACTTTTGAAAATGGACAGAAGAACAGTGTGACGATGGGTCTGGCAACCGTTAGTGGCGCCTGCTTGGAACAATACAATTGTGTCATCGTTGAGTTTGGAGTTACCAATCGTTTTGGAAAACCTTACCCTTCAGCTGGGTTTACCTCTGTTTATATCGCTGCTCATGAAATCGGACACAAGTAAGAATTGAAATCTAGTTAAACCCTAACAAACAAAAGAACCTTGTAGGATCCTACATGGGAATTTGACACAGGAATTTAACAGAAATCTATTTGGGACTTCAAGTAGGAACTTGTACCATCTAGGAACCTATTTACGTTCTATAATTAACGTACAAATTAAATACACCCTTAAATCGGAACCATTAAAATTAACCATTATTTACTTCTTCTTAAAGTTCCAAGTGAAAATCATAATATAACTATGTCATTTTACTTTAAGTCTAGGAATGCACCACGACTCGGCGGGGAACATCTGCCCAAGAGACGGTTTCATAATGTCACCAAGCCGGGGAACTCACGGCGAAACAACTTGGTCCGAGTGCAGTCGAAACGTGATCAATTCTTTGCCATCTAAAATGACCTGCCTCCTGGACACCCCACTCCAAAAGCTGGACGTATCTCTCGAACACGAAAAGTACTTGAACATGCCAGGTAAAAAGTGGGATGCTAAAAAGCAGTGTCAGCTACTTCTTCGAGACCAAGCCGCTTCACCAATTTCTTTGGAAAATGCTTGCGAAGCCCTGAAGTGCAGAAGTCCCCACAGAAGTGGCTTCTATTATGCCGGGCCAGCTTTAGATGGTACCACTTGTGGTCTAGGAATGGAGTGCCATGGTGGGGTCTGTACCCGAATGTACTCAGATTTTTCGAATAGTATAGAAACCGCAACAGCAGTATGGAGCGACTGGGTTGAAGGTCCTTGCAGAAGTGGTTGTATTCAAAATTCGTTCGGGGCCTCTGAAAAGAGAAGAACCTGCATAAGGTCTGAATCCTTTAAGGCCAACTTGGATTGCGAAGGTTATGCTTATGAAGTCTACCTCTGTAACGATGATAAACTTTGTAAGAAAGAACGCAGAAGTGTCACGGAATTTGCCTCAATTATGTGTAGTTTGTTCAGTAAGAAAATACCTCTTTTAGATCAAGGCACCGGGCTCCAGGCACCCCACGAGAGTAGCAAACCTTGGATGGCATGTGCCATCTTTTGCCGTAGAAAAGATATTGCTTCCTATTACACTCCGCGAGTTGAACTCAATGACCTTGGTATTGACCCATATTTTCCAGATGGTACCTGGTGTCATAGAGAGGGAGACCTAGACTACTATTGTAGACAGCACCATTGTTTACCGGAGAACCTCTTACTGGCTAAAGACCTGACGAATGTTCAAGAAAATGATGATGAACAAATCGGGTTTCAAAATGCACCACCTACTGGAGACAATATGATTTCGGATCAGTTGATCCAGTACTTGAGTTTGGGAGTCGACGGTCGGCCTTTGTCTACTACGCTTCAGTCCGACGTTGCTACATTCTCAAGTGAAGACAATTGGGCGGATCATGACTATATCGAATTGACGGAAGCTCCAAATTTAAAAAAAAATATAAGTATATCATAAATGATCTTTGTGTAAGGTCTTTCTTCGTCTATGTGAATCAAGTACAACGAATTCTCGTAGATATTAAGTTAAAATTCCATTTTAAGATTCCAGCGAAAATGTAAATACAAATTTCTTTATACTACAAAAAGAAAGAAAATTATATCTACATTAATACAATCAAGCATGCAAGCCTTTAGTTATTCGCCTTTTGTTCCTTCATACAATTAGTACAAAAAAACTATTTGGATTGAAGTGATTAAAATCATTACTTTAAATAGATTTTCAATACTTTATAGTAAAATCCAAATCCAAAATGAATTTATATTATGACGCGTAAAAATGAAATGTCATTATTCGAGGCTCGCCCAAGAGGTAGTCCAACAGTGACGTCAGCTGCTTGGCTGCCTATTTTAGGAGCGACTCGTTGCGATACCAAGCATGGGAGAAGAAGAGTAACAACACATTGTACATATTGAATAGCTTATATATTCTTTTCGTATCTATTCAGTGTACAAATAATTAACAAATGTTGAAAAAAATATATAGAATCGAAGAGAAGAAAATTAAATTATAAATACGCCCGATATTATCGTCCGTGCTTCTCTTCTTGATGGCGCCTCGCATTCGGTGATCTTTTCAGCACTATCAAGGACAACAAAATGATCCTGAAAGTATAAATAATTTATCGCGAACATTAAGCAATGTGGTACATTTCTTTTTGTCTTATCATGATTACATAATTCGCAAAGCTACAATTTTTATTCGATATTTACCTCTACTAATTTCAATGACTTTGAATCACTTTTTATATATAAATATCCCAGTGAATGACCTTATCTAATGATAGTATAAGTTTTATTATACTGGATTAACAATCATGCTAATTATATAAATGTATATTTTTCATATTACAAACTTACACATTTATCAATATACATTTTTAAAAAATAAAGTCTTATTAAGACACGTCTACTTAGCATATCACTCACTGAGGCATTTCAGAATTAAATTTAACTATTACTATTCAATTATACTGCACGTAATTCATAAAAGGATTTGCTCAATGAACCTTTTGTTTTAATGTTGTTTAATAAATTTTAAATGAATATTAAAGATGTTAAGTTTAACACGAATTTTTAAATAAATATAGCAATTAATGAAAATGATTAATATGGATAATATAAATGCAAACAAACAATCCGTTTGATTATTGCTGTGACATTAAACTTTCTTTGAAAATTCACATGCCGAATATTAACTTCAGTCCTTGATCAGTGCTGCGATCGCGATCCTATTAAAGCTAGTTCATTCGTACTGATCAGTCACACTGTTACACATATTCACACGTACGACTTCTATTCGCGCCACAAACATCACGTTAACACTCAATAGAATTGGCGAAAGACAACACGCGTAATAACAAAAAAAATGAAACGGGGGAAAAAAATTGTTTTTTAAGGGAAAAGAATTTCACACCGCTAGAATAATCACCAGGCGTAATAATATATCACGCTCGAATGACAAGAGCATCGTAAAATCATAATTTTGCAATCAAGACAAAGATTTGTATATCTATAAAAAGACCCTGCCGAAAACGCTTTTGCCTCTATTATTTCATAATTGTTTTACAACATTATCTACGATAAAGGCAATACCGATTTTGTTCAAGTATAAATAGTTTTTTTTTTTTGCTAATATTCATAGAATTCGTTATTTTCACAAATTTTGATCCAATCAAAGTTTGAAAATAAAAGAAAAAAAAAAAAAAAAATTCGTCCAATTGGGTCAAATACAAAAGTATTTGTTTCACTTAAATCAAGCCGTCTATGTTTATGACCAAATCCGGGATTTAAGGCATTGAGATGTCAATTCCAGATGAAAAGTTGTAAATAACAATGCAGACAATTTTCGACGTTCCAATCAAATTACAATATTTTAAATGATTCTCAATACATTTTCGGGAATTTGATTACATCATTTCACCCTTGTCAACTTTTGTCTTAAATCCAGGCTTTGCGTGTTACTAAAAATTCGCAGACAAAAATTATGCCATTAACAATGTATTCCCATTTTACATTTATTTATAAGTTATCGTGTATACATATATAAATGCATACTAACTCTTAAGTATATAATCTATATATATATACACACATGAATATTAAATTATTAACGTATGGTTTATGTACTAGAATGTACACGAGTCTTTGATCTCGTTGAGCAGCTGACATATTAGTTTGGTAAAGTGTCAAAGAGGATGTCCTTTTGACTCTGCGTTAAAGTGTCTGGGAATCTGATGTCGAAGGTCACTACCAGGTCGCCTTTCTTCGACGGCTCTTTCGGATAAGGTAGGCCGTGGCCGTAAATTCTCTTAACGGTGCTAGGTTTGATGATCTCTCGTTGGAGATTGAGCGAGATCTTTTCGCCAGTGAGAGTCGGCACTTCCACCGTCGTGCCACACAGTGCCTGTTTCAGGCTGATTTTACACGTGTATCTGATGTCGCTGTTGTCTCGCCTGAACAGCGGATGCGCCTTGTCTCTGATGATGAAAATGACATCCGCGGGCACCTTGCCGCGCGTCTGGTCGCCCTCCTTCTGGAAAGTAATTTTCGTACCAGCCTTCCAACCAGGCTTCACGTTGATGGTCAACACTTTGTCTTCCTTCCTGGCGCTGCCATCTGGCTGGACCACTCGTCTCGAGATCTTCATCTTCTTCGTGCAACCCTTGAGGATATCTTCCAAGCCCACGTTCAAATCGTGCTCGATCGCCGGGTCTTGTTGGCGACCATCCTTGCCGCCGCCTCTCACGCCCGGGCCCGCGAAGTTGAAAGATTGCGAGCGGAAAGCGCCACCTCCCGGACCACCCCGCTGGGGACCTATACCCAGACCGAACGGGTCGTCCATCTCGATGTCGTCGTCGTGCATCGTGAACACACGATTGCCCGAGCCGCCGAAGTCGAACGAGAACCCTTGGAACGGTGACGCCGAGCCGAAGAATTGTGCGAAGGTGGCGCGCGGGTCGCCGTGGAAAGCGTAGGTGCCGCCTTCGGGGCCACCGCCAGAGCTGCCGGATCCACCTTTCAAGCCCTCCTCGCCGAACTTGTCGTAGACCTCGCGCTTCTTTGTGTCCGAGAGGACTTCGTAGGCCTCTGCTATTTCCTTGAACTTCTCCTCTGCGCCGGGTGCACGGTTCTTGTCCGGATGGTATTTCAGGGCGAGTTTTCGATAGGCCTTTTTGATCTCGTCGTCACTGGCGCCTTTTGTAATGCCTAGGATCTTATAGTAGTCTTTACCCATCGTGGAAAATGCTGCAAAATAAAATTTGTGACTGTTAATATTTTATTCGTACAAACATTTGATTGTTATCATTATCCATGTAAATGAAATTTCCAACGCTTATTAGTAAACGAAAATTATTTCTAATACAATTTAAAGATAATTTATTTATAACTTTGAAATATTTTTATAATTTGGGCTGTTGCCTGTCCAACACTTGAAAAGATAAATAAATAAATATATATTTTTTCATTAGAACTGAAAAATTTTGTTGTAAAAGTTGACCATATTTGTAATTTTTCTTGTGAAATTATTCGATAAAATATCCCAGCGTTTTTAAATGTAGGAAATTGTATCAGATTTAATTTTCGTTTACTAATAAACGTTGGAAATTTCAAATGCATCATTATCCTTACTGTTATTATTACTATTTACTATTATTATTCAGTACGTATGTTTTGTTGCTTTATTTGACTTTCTTTGAATTTATTTTAATTCATTATTTTTGGTAAATAATAAATTAAAGCAGTTAAAGGATTTACAGTTTTACAGTAGTGTTTGAGTTCTTTGATAAAGAAAAAAAAAAAAAACGTTGAAAACTTCATGCACATTTCTGAGCTGCAAGGCTACTATCTCCTTTGTCATCAAATTTAAAAAAAAAAATGTTTCTTACTTCTAAATGAGTCATTGATCAGTAATAAAAACAAATAAAACAATATGAAATGATCTCATTTTATAAATGAAGTTTACTTCAAATTTGCAAATATAAATGGCATACACTTTATTAATAACAAAGAAAAATATGGAAAATCAAATAACATTTTGTTATTATTTATTTATTTTTTTACGTTATTCACTTTTTTCAACTAAGAAGTAAATTTTATTCGCAACGTCAAATGAAATAAATCACTTTCATTAAATACTTCAATAAAACTTCATTAAATAATCGAACTTGAAGTTAAAAGACAATGACAGAAGAGAACGATTGTACCAGAGAAGTTTCTAGCAGCATTAATAGTTTTAAGCAATGACATTGAAAATAAAGATCCAATTTAGCCGAGGCAAAATAATTTGCGAAATATAGCACGTTTTCAAAAGAAGATAGTAACACATTTATATAAGATCCTGATTTCATGATCGAAGCTATTATTGCTCCGTTATTTCATAAACAGAGAAAGTTTTCTTGTAACATGTCATCACCGTTATCGAATAACTAAAAAATGTTTACTGACTAATTATTTGGAGCAATCAAAGTAATGAATGAAAATTTGTTTTTAAATATTTACAAATTAATCTATAAAAAGTCATTTACAAAATTGTATTTTTTTATTTGTAATCTTATTTATAGTTAAAATTTTACTAAAAATATTATTATTAAAATATATTAAAATTGTACAAATGTTTATTCATGTCTGTATGTTTTTTCCAAAAAGGACCGGTGTAAATTGTTAAGAAATCAAGAAAAGTTTCCAAACAATTTTGGATTCTATTTTTTTCAATTATATTCAATTGAATTTTCATTTACCAATAAAACGTTGGGAATTTTATGTAGACGAAGACTAAACATTTACATAATGTTAATTCAAACATCGATATCCAAAATTAAACCATCTTCCGAATCCAAACATCCAAATCCAAACGTAAACACACTTTCATCTACTTGGGTCACAATTTTAATATAGATCCAATAATCACTGAAAACTTGGTCATCCAACTAATTTACTTTTGTCGCTCGCAAACATATCAATCGAAATAGAAACTCTTCTGTTTGTATCCATTGGTTTCATTCGAGAGCAAGAAAGGCTTCGATATATGGTACATACAACTTTTTAAAAATAGCCTGATAAAAAGCATATACGTCGGATCACAAGTATTGTAACCAAGCCAACGAATCACACTTTTTGATACATTTCGAAATCGACAAAGTGTTTTTTTTTTATGATCTATACAAATTTCAAAATCGATTTTTAATACATGATTCCATTATCCCGCAAATATTAATCAAATTAATTATATATGACTCGATATATACCTTAATTTGAAATCAACATTTCATATTTTAAAAGATAAATATATTCAAGCTTTTTCTTATCAGATTATTCATCAAGAATCATTGAGAATTATTTACCAACGTTTATTAGTCAATGAAAATGAGACACAATTCACCGACATATGTTTTAATCTGAACTGAATATTTTTATATTTTCAAAGATGATTATATTTACAATTCTCTCATCAAATTATTCATTAAAGTACACCATCATTTATACATTTAGAAAACTTTATCAGACTTGATTTTTGTTTACTTCAAGAACATAAGCTTGAATATGAAAAAGTAGAAAACACAAAATAAAAAAAATTCTAGAATATAAATAAAAACAATCTGGTAAAAACAATCGAAACGTCGATTTTTGATGTACAAAATAATCTCGGTTCCAATTTCCTTTCACTAATCAACTTCAACGTCATAATCCGGTCCCAAAAATATCGAATCACAAAAAGCCGCTCAAAAAGTTGTTATGGACCGCGAATCGATTATTCCGTTGATTCGAAAAGCGATTTAGGAAAATTGTCTTTAAAAGGTGCTCGGACAAAACGTTGCTCCCGCGCGAGACCGCGAACGTGAGTTCGCGACTCATCTTTCACTCACAATGACGCTATTTCAGGCAGTGATGCGCCCGTGCGCCGTGTAACGCATAAATTAAAATAAACAGCCGTCGGGAAAACGCAATTTTTATGGCGCCCGTTGACACGCGCGCCGACCTTCTTTCGCGCCTTTTAAAGTCCCGAAACTGGCGACGATTTTCCAGCCGCTGCGGCGGCCTCGCACTTACGATTGTTTCCTCGTCAAAATATCGATCCCTTTCGTTGGTCTAGTCTATCGCTTGATGTCTCGAGTAACAAAAACAAACTGAAGAGGTAAAAAAAAGAAATGGCAAGTGTCGAGTCAAGTAACGTACAACGCACGACGTTCTGTCACGCTTCGATTCTTGTTTCATACTAAGGAATTGCGCATGTTTCAGCTCGGTATTTAAGTGAAGACTGTTTCTCGTTGCTTCCGGAACATTCGAGAAGCGGTGGATGGCGATACGAGGCAAATTCAGGTCGCTCTTATTTTCGGTTTCTTCGGGTTCCAAGGTCGTTGCACGGCTCGGTTTTGATTGTACTTGTTGAAGGAAAGGTAAATTTTAATCGTAGTGTTGGATCTGTGCATTGTTTTATTATATTTTTGTAATGCTAGGTGAAAACGTGGAAAAAACAAAGAGCGTATGAAGTTGGGCGTAAGAGAAAAAGCTCGAATTGTTACAAGTGGCGGGAATATTTGAATTCGAGATAAAGGAGGGAAAGATATTTACAAAATATAGGTAACTTTTTTTCGACGAATTGAATTGGATTATTAATGAATGAAATACTTTGTATTGTAAGATACAAAATATTTCAATTGAACTTTTTCTAATTCAATGATATTAAGTTAAAATTGTTAACGAGGTTCTTTACTTTTGATACATTGGTTCTTTGATTAGTTTATAATGATAAAAATGATATTAATTATTATTACTATTATATTATTTAAAATTTTGAAGGATTATTATTATGGATTCTTCACTTTCAATACATCGACTTTTTGGTTCGATTATTTTTACCATTAATTTTGTTCTTAATTATTTCAGCATGATTTTACAAAAAGTATAAAAATATATTGGAAAATAGTATGCTAATCATATAAGCTTATGAAAATAAATAAACTTTATATTTATTTAAAAAATATATATATATATGAATATTTGAAACAATTAAATAGAACAAATTAATTTACAAAATTTAAAATATTCTTAATTTTTATTTGTAAAAAAGTAAAAAATTGAAAAATTAAAATGAAGTAAATTAAAATGGAGTAAAAAATTAAATTGAAAAATCGTACTCCTATCATATAAGCTTATGTAAGCCTATGTAAATGAATGAAGTTTGAATTTATTCAAAAATATATATTTTTATAAAATAATTTAATAAATTATTTTCATATTCATAATTTTTACATTCTATGTACATTGATCGAAGTAAATTTATAAGAAGAAAAATTAATATGAAAACACTATAGTTTACCATTTTCACCGACTGAGTCTAAGAAACAACGCATGTCGAGATTCACGTGAATTTGGTGGCATGTATTTATCATAAAAACCATTGACGAATTCGTTAATTTTGAAGCCAAATTTTTCATATAAAAATAAAGCTGGATTCGATGCCGAAACGTGCAACGTGATGTCCTTTCCCATGCACGTCTGTATCAAATGGTACAACATAAACGTTCCAATCTTTGCGTTTCTCCATTCAGGGCGGGTCAAAATAAATGAAATATATGCTTCGTTGATACCAACATCCGGCACCATTACAGCGAATCCTACCACCAATTTTTTGTACAGTACAACGCACGTAAAGTCGGGATATTGCAAACATTCAGTCACTAAAAAAAAGATTATGTTATTAGATTTTTTATTATCATATATTCAATTAAAACAAAATTTTATTTCAATTCAGCATTTTATTAATTTAAAAACAGAATAAATTTACAAAAATTGAAATCAAAAATTAAAAAAACAATCTGAACATTAAAATATGCTATTTTGTGAATATATTTCATATATGTGGTGTATATTATATTTCTGTATGTATGTAGTTTTACATACAAGGTATATAATGTATTTATACCTGTTGTATACATGCATACAGTGTATATATTGGTATATATGCGATTATATTATATTTTATTTAAACATTTTAAAAAATTCATAAAACTTACAATCGATTCCAGGCCAAAAAAACTGATGACACAAGCTGTTTATTGCAGGAATGTGCTGAGGACGAATATAAGAGTAATCAATTGATGCGATTGGTTCCAACGTTTTAACACCATTTTTGTTAGTTTTAGCATGCAATTCTTGCATCACTTGCAGCCACACAGGTCTTGATTCAGTGTCTCTTCTGATAAACGGTTTTAAGACTCGATTAGTGTACGGGCTGTAAATTGACGTAGGCTCGTAATATCCTTGCAGCCTCTGTTCTAGGCACGCAAATATATTGTCTCCGGTAAACCAGTCCAAGACACTGACTTTTTGTCTGCTTTGATGACGAGTTACATTTAGACAATTTTCGGATCCATCGACGTTCAGAATGGACAAATTATTATCACGCTTCCACTTACGAACGCATAACTTTCTGTACAATCTTCGAATTTTTGGATGAGCATCGTGTAAACGGTGTTTATATTTTTCCATCCTTTTTAAAAGGTGTAGTTCTTCTGGAACACTCATGGGTGTATGCGATACATCTCGCCTAGCTGAAATACAAAATAACAATTATATTCATTTATCCCATTTTTTTAATTTTCGTTCACTAAGTTGTATACAACAAATTTTCAAAATTACACAATTCAATAATTGTTTACATACACCTACATAAACACATACATGATAATAATACATTATAATAAGCATAATGAAATCAATTCTGTGCAAAATTACTTGTATCTACTATTTTCCATGGCCATTCTCGTTGTTTAGTGGTAGTAAAAAGAGACGCTGGAATAATTGCTTCGTTCTCCTCAAACCCTTCTTTATCTTCTTCAATAACATCCATATTTTCAACTTTAATATCGATTGTTTGTTCATCTGAAATTTCCGACAAGCGTTTCTTAACTGAAGATACATCTTCTGAACTTTGACTTTCACTGCTGTACCCAGAATTATATTTAAAATCTTGTGATTTAATGTCATTGCCGAAGTTCTCCAAAGAAATGTCACTAAAGGAAAATGTGTTGGTCATGTCAGTTGGTTCTTCTTTGAAATTGTTCATCAGTTCAGATAAAGACGGCTCGTACATTTCATTGTTGTGGGTAAAATCTGTGTCTTCTTCAATGTCCAAAGAATCCATATCTACTTTATTGAAAATATCAAAAAACGAATTAATGTATTTCAAAAGTAAATCGATACTAAATAATTTAATAAATTTTATATTCATCATAATTTTAATACACGTTATAAATGAATTTATCAGATAACTTTTTCTTGTGAATAATATAAAAGATCTAAAAATAATATTAAATTATTTTAAGAGAATATAAGATTTTGTTTTTCATTCGTTTGATTTCATTCTTTGTTTTGATGAAACGGTAGAGATATTCAAAATTGTATAAAAATTAATCTATCCAAATAAAGACTGACATAAAAATATAATGTAATTTTAACGTTTTACCTTGTAAATCATCCTCTACTAATAAAAAATCAGACAGAATTTCTGTCGGTGGAACATACGACTGGAAAGAAGACAATGTTTGACTTTTGCAAACATCTAAAGTAAAATTGCTGTCTTCTCCAACAGACAAACTTGATTCAGACGGTGCTGGACTGTTACAAAGTTTGGTAATACTTTTTGATGAGTTATCAGTCTTTTTTCTTTCAGCAACTAATTTTTCATCTGAAAAAAATATCTTTTTTTATACTTGTGGCTGAATGTTGTTATAGCAAAATTGCATTTCCCAATCGTGCAAAATGTATTTTATAAAAATAATATAATAAACATACTTTTTGCTGCTAAAACTTCAGGAGGATCCATGTCGATGAGTTTCCACCATCCAGATTCCCCAAGTTCAGATGTACCAGATTTAAAAAACACATTGTTGTAATGAGATAATGTACCAGATATAGTACCAATCCAATTTTTTTTTCTTTTTCTGAAAAATTAACTTTAATGAATATATGGTATAAAGAAAAATTAAATGTATACATGAATAATAATCAACATTTATATATATATAAAGACAGGTAACAATTAAAAAAAAATAAACAAATATATATAATTAAAATATAAATATATAAAATGAAAAAAAAATTAAAAAATGTAATCTATTGTTTATGTGTAAATATTATTTAATTTATTACTATATCATTATTATTTTATTGTTATTTATTTATTATTTATACATGTAAATATTATTTAACAAATGTGAAACTTACACATGTTTTTTAAACAAATTATCCCAGTTGCGATCAATGAAAAGAACAATATCAGATTTCCAGTGAAAATAACCTCTCCTGCTGATGCCGCTCGAGCGTTCACGTAAATTATATAACGTTAAAACGACTACTTTAAACCATGACATTTTTGCTCTTGAAATCTCCTCTGTATTTCCGTTGCACTCTTTGCAAGTTAAATCAAAAAATACATCGCTCACTAAAGCAGTTGGCACCCGGCCTTGTGACAGACACTGCACGTGAATTTTCCGACCACACTCTCCAATGCATGATATACCCGGTTTCGTATATGGATCTATCAAATCGGAGCAATATTTGCACTGCTGCGAGCACGCCATGTTGCAACTATTGTTACCGTTGGATTTTTCTTTCATTTTTTTTTCTGCTTTTTGTTTACATATTTGAAACTTTCGTAAACGATTTTATTGTTGAGGGAGCACAGATTCGTGCATATGTTAACTTCCCCGAGGTGGGGAAAAATAATCACACCAAAATTAATGTGATGGTTTTATATAGAGCTACAGTGGCGCCATTCGATATTCAAATGCTGTACTCCTACGCCATCTGTTGACGTTTTTCGGTTAAAAAATGTAGTATATTCGTTTGAGTTTGATAATAAAAATCATCGAATTACACTGCACTAATTTGAATGACCCCATAATCAAAATTATAAATAATATTGATTGTTTAAATATTATATTATATTGTATAATATTATATTATATTGTATATTTTTTATTTAAAGCACCTGAAGTTTGACATAGTTTGGTCACGTGATACTTACCGTAGCTCCACAGTGCAATTACAGATATTTTCAGAGCCAATCGAATGACATAAAATTGATCCTTGAGTATTGCATGTTTTAGACCTTTTCCAACTGCAGATATTATTCTTTCAAAATGGGATTAATAAAGTAAGTATGGTAGTTTTTTAATTAAAATATCGAAGCAAGTTTGTTCTAAATTCTTTGTAAAATATTTATGAAATATTTAATTTGATGATAATTAAGGTTATGTTTATTATTGCAGGATAGCATTAAAGAGTACTGCAGTTGGAAGTATTGTTTATTTCACCGTTCACGAAGGACTTTGGTCGAAATCTGATGAGAGTATTAAATTTTACAATAAAATTCACAATATCGTTACCCCTTATATTAAGGATAATGTACCAAAGGAAGTTGTAAATGAGGTAATGTATTGTTTACTTTGTAAAAGTATACGGTCTATGTCAATTTTCTCATCATATTTTGTTTTATATATGTTTTATATATGTTATATTTTATTTTAATTATTCATCATTCATTTATTTTAATATTGATTATACATAATCAATTTTTCTATTTTTAAATATTTGTGTTCAGGTCCAAGTAAGTCGATTATATTTTTTGTTAATGATTGAAGTATGTTTTCTAAATTTCATCAGTTTTTATCAATGACGTTTCTACTATCAAAAAATTTAATTTTAAAATTTTTCTCTATTTTAATTTTATGTAAATGTTCATTTAATGTTTTTCATATTTTAGTTACGTAATATCAATCTATAATAACCCTATTTATATATTCATGTTAATTTTTAGGTGCCAAAATTGCCCAGTGCATCAGATATATCATATTTTTTTAAATTCAACTGGAATAAAGGAGTCATGGTTAGTATGCAGTTCCTCGTTGACTTGCCCTCTCACACGAGCAATGCCTTTGACTCGCTGATGAAACAGCCCGCAATAGCTGGATTATTCGATTCATCAAAGATCACAAATGGAGCAGAAAAAAAAGTCTAACTGAAACAATGTAATTTTACAGTCTAGGAAAAATTTATATTTAGCATTTGTTGTAAATAAAAGTTGGTATGTTGAAATTGTATATTTATTAAACTGTATAATGTCATTAGATTTCAATTGTACATTTTTTAATTAAAAGTTACAAAGTGTAATGCAAACAAGAATTCATACTTATGTTCTTATATTTTCAGTTATATTTCATTTTATTGTCAGTCAACTTAGTTTAATACAAAATTATAATGTACTTGAAGATGTTCAAAAGTAAACAAAGGCAAAATGGAATAATATTTTCTATGTTGATTTTATTGTATGATTCAACTAAAGTGAGTATGCCAGGATTGATTTTTCAATAAATATACATTTTTATTTTATAATACTAATATTTTTGCATAATTGCATTTTATTGTTTTTGTTTAGTAATAAATGTTGGAAACTTGATAAAAATGAAATTATATATTTTATTTTTCGTTGACAAATTATTTGCTGATTAGCATTGGATTGTTCCAAACTTCAGAAATACGAATTCATAATTCAAGAAAATTAAAATAAAATCTACTTTTAATTAAAATATTGTAAACTTTATGAAAAATGCAATCTTCTAATTTATGATCACGGAGTTAGATTACTTTTATATTACGATTTTAAATGATTAAATTAATACTCATAATCTTAATCTATAAAATCTTCGATAATGGGTGAATACTCTGTATTCACCCATGGACAAGTTGATTTTCTTATTTATCACGTCATGCTTAAATTTGTTTCTTTCTTTGAAATAAAATAATGAAATTGAAGTTTCCAACGTTTATTAATTAACAAAAATTAATCATATATAATTTAGTAACATAAATTGTAATGAGAAATGAAAAAATTATATTCTCAAACATAGACATATTCTAATTTCTTCCTGTAAAAATACCCACTGAAAAAATAGTGTTGTTTGTATGAAAAAAATTTATTTTCGCTCGCTAATAAACGTTGGAAACTTCAAACTCATATAAAATATTCATTTCCATAATAAAACAACATTCTCCCGAAATAAAAAAAAAATAGATTCCGTTTGTCAAAAATACAGAATTTAAATTTAAGTCTAGTAATAAATGGCCGAAGAATCACACTAAAATTCCGCTTTAACATTTCTTCTCTGAAAAATGCTCACTTTCCCGATTTAGCCGCGCGACGCAGCAGCTCCGACGGTGGCGCCACGGCGCGAGCCCAGCAAAAAGTCAGTCTGCGGCCGAGCCTCGGGACGAAACGGCGCGTCACGTGACTAGTCGCGATCCAGCAATCTGTTGTGTGGACGACATGGCGGACCGAGAGGAGACCGAGAAAACCATCGCTGAGGACTTGGTTGTGACCAAGTACAAAATGGCCGGCGAGATCGTGAACCGTAAGGAACAATGGCACGCGAGCCTGGCGGCGGCGTGGCCGCGCGGCCGCGCTTTCGCGCGCGAATTCGCCGCCCGACCATATGGGATTCGGGTCGCCGATGCCGGGTCCCGCGGCCAGGGCGGCCGATTTCCCTCGTGAAAACAGCCCGCCGAGCATGCTTTCCTCCCCCCAAACCGCGACCCCCGCGCGCTCCAACGACACGCCGCGACTTGCCAAGCACATGTATATAACTCGGGTACTTCGTACCCGATTTGTATTTTCAGTTAGATCCGGATCGATCGAGGCGACGAAAACAACGTCGGCCGCGGAATTGCGCGGTTTCTCGCGCGGTGGACGGGTTTGGCGGGAAAATATGAATGACGGTTTTTGAAGGTTAATTTCGGCCACGCTGTAAAAAGGCTGTGGATTTAAACGAAAAATTGAAGAAAAAACGTTTTCCTTTTGGTAACCTGGGTTTTTTCTCTAGTTATATTTTTTTGTAAAGTTGAAATTTCCATTGGAGGAAGTAAGAATTAAGAATCTGATTTAGGTTATTGGAAAAAAAGAAAACGTTTGAAGTTCAACTTCCAAAGCTGATTATTGAAACTGTTCTAGATTTCAATTTTTTGTTTTTTTCTACTTCGATTTTTTTCAAGTTTAACCTTCGAATTCGCGGTACATTTTTATACTTTAAATTTGTCAAATTTGACATGGCTGTGGAGTTTGAAGTAGTTGCAGCAATTCATTCGCTTGGCGTCTTTGTTCACATTTCGGTCCATACTTTTTGTCGAGATATCGTTGGGATAATGGTGAAGGCCATTTTTGGCGGGATACGTAGCAGTATTTTAAAATCATAATTCAAGAGTACTTTTACTTTAAAGTACATTCAAATGAATTGAACGTTCTTATAACAATTTTTATCTTTGCATTAAGAACGAAGATAAATTTTGAGGAGTTCAATTAATAAAATAGAGATAATGTTTTTTTTTTTTATGCTTTAATCCTTTTTAATATGTGAAAGAAAGAATTAGATTTGAATATTCTTACAAAAATGGCTTATAAAGTAAGAAAGTAATTTAAAGTGATTTTTTTATACTTCTTTTTTTTATTTGAATTATGAAGTACAAAAAATGTATAATTTAAAATTAGAACAATATGAGTATAAACAAACTGATTTTCATACTTCCATTTTCATTTTTTTTTCTCTGTCAAGGTTTTTCTATACATTTTTCAAAAAGTTACTATTCATTCATTGCTGAATAGAAAATAAGAATATTGAGAAGATATTTGTTTAAACGAAAATTACATGAGAGCATGTTTTTCAGGGGTCTTGAAAAGTGTCCTGGAACGATGCGTGGCCGGCGCGTCCGTACGAGAAGTTTGTGAATATGGTGATAAATTGTTGTTAGAAGAAACAAGTAAAGTGTTTAAAAAGGAAAGAGAATTGAAGAAGGGGATCGCATTTCCAACGTGCATATCTGTGAATAACTGTATATGCCACTTTTCTCCCATCGCTAGTGAACCAGATCTCATTTTAAAAGATGATGATATGATAAAAGTGTAAGTTAAAGCAATTCTTATAACTTAATCTTTTTTCAAATATTCTCAACATCTTTCATTATCATTCTTCTTGTACATGAGATTTTTGTATAATCACGTTTACATTTAATTACTAAAATGTAATTTTAATTATAATTATATTAAAACAAAATTATGTATAACTAAATTTTTTGTAAGTAAATTCACAACAAAAATAATTTTGGTTCAAGTTATTTCTTACAAGATTATAATTCAATAAATAAATAATAAAAATAAAAAATAAAATTATATTGAAAATTCAATTTTTGCAGAGATCTTGGAGCACACGTTGATGGTTTCATCGCAGTGGTAGCGCATACTATAGTTATTGGTTCTTCACCAACAAAAAAAGTTACAGGGCGAAAGGCTGACGTTGTTCTGGCTGCACATTATGCATCACAAGCAGCATTGAGGCTTCTCAAACCTGGCGTTGAGGTATGATTATGAACAATTACATTTCAAAAATATAACTACTGTAATGACAATACATATTGAAAAGAAAAGAATAATAAATGTATAATTATAAAATTATTCACATTTATAATTACTTAATTCATTTAATCATTTTATAAATATGTATTTTAATTCAATTCAACGTTCAATAAAATAATAAATAGAAATAACATATTTTAGTAAAATACAAGTAAATTGAATTGAACTCATTTTATGGTGGATTTGAAGATTAATTTACAAAGTTTCGAATATGTTTTGAATTATTAATCTTTGTTTTATTAATGTAGACTTACACTATAACCGGAACTGTGGAAAGAATTTGTGAAGCGTATAAGTGTAAACCAGTGGAAGGGATGTTGAGTCATCAATTAAAGCAGTTCAAAATTGACGGTGAAAAAACTATTATACAGAATCCCAATGATGCACAGAAGAAGGAGCATGAAAAATACACCCTCGAAACTCACGAAGTATAACAAAAATATTACTATTCATTTATAATTCAATCATTTCAACATTCTATACACAATGAAATTCAAGAAAAAGTAAAAAAAAAAAAAGATTCTTCTAAAGCGTTGTTAATAAATTCAAAGAAGTTCGTAAAGTTTCCAACTGTATTAATAAACGGAAATTAAATATGATAAAATTGTCTCCATTTATAAATACATTTATAATTGATTATATATCTTGATGAATAATTTTATGAGAATAAACCTGAATATATTCATCTTATGGAATACAAAATTTTCATTTCTGATTACAATATATGTTGCTGAATTATACTTAACTAATTTTCGATTGTTAATCAGGGATGGAAACTTCAACTGCATAATCAAAGAAAAATTTTTTAAATTAATAAATGATTATATTTTTTAACTACTTTTGAACAAGGAAAGTCTATAATTGTTTCATAAACAATATTCATAGTTCTTTTCTGTAATCTGTTTTTCTTCTTCTTTAATTGTATATAATTTAAAGTTGTGTCAGTTTTAAATGACCATTTATGTAAGCAAAACAATCCAGTGCGTATCAATTAATTATTATAAAATTACAGGTATATGCCATGGACGTTCTGGTAGCAAGTGGCGATGGCGTGGGTCGAGAGCAGGATACTCGAGTGACAATTTACAAGAAAACCGAGGAAACGTATCAGCTGAAACTGAAAACGTCGCGCATGTTCTATTCGGAAGTATCTCATAAACATGGTCTTATGCCTTTCAATCTTCGCACGTTTGAAGACGAAAAGAGGGCTAAAATGGCTGTTGTTGAGTGTGTGAATCATAAGCTGATCGAACCTTTCCAGGTAATGATTTGATTTAAATAAATTAATCAATAATAAAGAGTTTTAAATACTATTTATTGTAATTAATCCATTGAATCTTTTACAGGTTCTTTACGAGAAACCCAATGAATACGCTGCTCAATTTAAATTTACTGTATTATTGATGCCCAACGGGCCCCACAAAATCACTGGATTACCATTTGAATTAGATCATTACCACTCTGAGTGCGTTGTTGAAGATCCTGATTTGAAGGTATGCTAAACATAAAATTGTAATTAAGGAAAAACAGTTCAATTAAAAGAATCTTAAAAAAATTAGATGGAATGAATTTTAGTAAAATTTTTACACAAGAAACAGAAAATATAGAGGAATAAAGTAAAATGTCTGATTATAAACAAATCTTTGTGGTATTTTGTCCAAATTATCAATAAATTTACACAATTTGTATGAAGAAATTTGAATCAGTATTCACTGTGATTGTTGAAGATTTTGTTACTAAATCACTGTACTTTGACTAAAACTAAAGTAAAAAAAAATCGATGTCAAAGTACGCTAATCTAGAAATTAATATTTGATACTTTCTCTTGAACTATTTTATTTAGTGAAAATTAATTTTGTAACTAAAACTTGAATTTGCTTTCAAATGTAGGCTCTTTTACAAACATCGGCCAATCCGAAAGCAGCAAAGAAGAAGAAAAAGAAGGCCGAAAAGGCGGTCGGCGATGTTGCAATGGTGGTGGATGCGAAGGCCTAACGTCGTTTGTCCCAATACCACGTCTCATCACATCGTACATCGACTTGTGCACTAATCTTTGTTTTGTAGCGAGCGCGTTGCAACTGGTAGTGCAAGACGTCTTTTGGCGAGCGTTTGCATACACAACAACGTTTTCACAATGTGACAAAAGCTGGCATGCCAACACAAAACTCAAATGCAGTTATGTATCAAATGAAATGAAACAAGCGTCCCCTCCATCAAATTGATAACAGACATCGAAGATAAAAGAAAACTAAAGGCAAAAAGATAGAAAAATCATGAAAATAAGGAACGCGCGGAACGGCCTCAATTCGGTCAAATCAATTTCATATGACATCAATTATTAGTTCAACACATATGGATTTCTAATTTTTTTATGTGGACATTTTTTATAAATTACGTTTTTGACTTTTTTTGTTTCTTTGCAAAAGCAAAAACGTAATGCAAAACTGAAAAATTATGTACATGTTTTTATTTCGATGTACGTTTATTTGACCTTTTTTTCCTCTTTTTTATATACCTTTTTGTCATAGTTTTTTTAATTCAACTTTCAGCCGCACTCCCTTTTCTCCTATAAAATTGCTTTGGAAGTGTGAGAACCGCATTTAAAACGATTAAACTGCCAATTCTGCAAAACTAATCAATGAACGAGATAACAATGTCAAAGCTGCATAAATGATTATGCATCGAAACTCGAACTCTGAGTATTTTGTTGTTGTACATTCGCTGATGTGTCTTTTTTACTAAAGGAAGCACAGATCAATTGAAAAATGACAAATTTATTAATATGATTCTCGGAGATCTTTTACAACAATTGTAAATGTGAAGTATTAAACGGTTCGTGCAAATCTTATATTGTTATTATTTTAATCCTACAATCTGCATGAATTCTTCAATAGCAGTTGTATTATATAAAGATTATATCTTTAATTAATTCAATCGAATAAATAATCAATTAAATTTGCTACATTTTTAATTATTTTATTAAGATATTGAAGCCAAGGAAAGAATTCAGTAAATTCTTATCTCGTTTTTGGAGATTTTATATTAGAAAATAAAATTGTAACTAGTTAAAATATTTTTGATCTTCACGTCTGAATTGGGCCGAAAGTATGAATTAGTATGCCAAAACAAAAGAATAAAAAAGTCTTAAAATCGCAAAATAACAATCTTTAATAATCTTGCAAACAGTCAATGTTTATCTATTTTCAGAATTTACATCATTTCAACATCTTCGATAGGAAATTTGAGTTTGAACACCACTGTATTCGGCGTAGTAACGTCAGCAACGTTTATTTCCACTCCATCTTTTAATCCTAATTCCTCCAAAGTCTTCGTCAAATTTTCTCTTGTTTTCTCCTCGATACTTGATACCGTCTGCATATACAGCGTTCTGTTTCTTCCATCGATTTGAGCAGTTATGCCCGGATTTTTCATCTGTAAATCGGGCCGATCGCAAAGCAGTTGTATTAAGTCCTTGAGCTTACATTTGGAATTTTTGATCTCAATTTCTTGTGTCACTTGGCTACACGAGAGACAATCTCCCTTTTTCTCAGCTTCGTAAGTATAAGAATAAATTCCATCTAAATTGTTTAAAACCTAAAACAGTCAAATTTTGCGACGTTTTTATTTTTGCCATGAATACGAATATTTAATATTGTAATTGATTAATATGCCTCTTTTTTCTATATAATAAAAGTTGTTTCAGATAGTTTTATGTAAATATGTTTAATATTCATGTCAATGGAATGTCGAATTACTTTACCATATAGTTGTTCAACGATGGACTGCAATTACTTGCTAATTTGAAAACTTCCGTGGCACAAGTTGCAGCAATCGTTGCATTTGTGGACGCAACTGCCGGTATGATGTTTTTAACGACACCTTGGACTAATCTATACGTGAGTCCCTGGATACCGAATTGGGAAGCTCGTTCATTTGATTTTTCAAAAATCCAGTTAATGTGTTGAGGATCGTCGCCGTCGATAATGCAATCAAAAGGGTTTTCTTTTGGCCATTGTATCACTTTCACATACTCTACACAGTGTTCAGGCAATCTTGGAGTATTCGCTATTGTACATAATGGATAGGTCACCTGAAAAATTTTTTTTTAATTTATTGAAATTAGTATAAAAAATGTCCACTTAGAAACGGTTCTTTTTTTATAACAAAGTGAAATGTTGGTTTTCACTTTTTTGCAAAACTTTTGTACAGAAATGAAAGAAAAAATGTACTAAAAATTGTGTACATAATACACAAGTTGGAATTTACAATTGTTTTGCAAATTCGTTTTTATAAATTGTAAACAAGACATTGAATATACAAAATAATTGAACTAATGAAACATCGTCAAAAGAATCTGAAATCGATATTTTCTAACTGTATTGCAAAAGTTTATGAAATTGTAGGATTTTTCATAAAAATTTATCCAAGTTCAATTTATGTTTAATGCAGTATATAAATTCTCTCAATTCAAAATTAAAATTAAAGAAAGTGAAGAACTTCGTAAACAAATATTTGAGAAAAAGAAGCAGAGTAGGTTCGAAAACTGTATTTAAAAATAATACTTGTGGAGGATAAAGCTCGAGGGTACAGTCAATGCAAGCCGTCAGTCCCGGTAAAATAATCCTCGCGTTTCCTTTGAAACCTTCAGTGCCACCATCGATCATTGGAATCACACTATTTAAATCTAACTCTCCATTGTCGTAAGTCAACAAAGATATCAACATGCCATTAATCCATCTTCTCGCAATTATTGAATCCAGTCCGCAGACTACTATATGAAATTGTCTATAAAACGATTCTTCTTTATCTTGTATTTTACAACAATGTGGAATAACGTTGCATCCTGATATTCTTTCGTTTATAAATTTTGCAGCCACTTCTGCTTTAGACGAGCCTATGTCTTTATGACGGAATAGAAATTGTCTAAAAAAGAAAAAAAGATTTTAATATAATGTGTAAACAAGCCATAATTTATTGTGTATTATAAATATGTATACATAAAAAAAACTTGTCCTGATTTTTTGATGAAAATGAAAAATTTATTTAAATTTTTTTCAATGTTGATTGTATTTTATTTTTTTTGTATTATATATATTTTACATTATGTATACATTTTATTAATACATGAATTAAATTTTTTACCTATTAAGATTTGATAAATCAATTGTGTCCATGTCAATGACGTGGATTTGGCGAAATCCCATAAGGGCTAAATTTTTGAGCAACTCACATCCGAGGCCACCTGCGCCAATAACAAGTATTTTGCAATTTTCCATTAAAAATTGTAAAGTGTCAGGCGAGGGGTCATAATCGGGCCGGCAAAAAGGGCCCGGTCGTTCCAAAACTTTTCTCAAGTGACTGTAACGTCGATTCGTTAAGTCACAAGTCATTTTCTTTCGAGTGAAAAAGTGATCTGACTTTAAACAATGATTTATGCCTTTGAAAACTTCGCTATAACGTTAATTGACTATCAGCTGTGACAATGCTGTCAGTACGTGACCGGTTTCGACAAGGTTTGATACAACAAGGTTTTGTTGACAAACAGGTTTCGGACAAATGAAGGTTAGAATTCACAATAAATGCATCATTTATTAATTTTCAATTACTCGTCGCGAGTACGTGTAAAAAGAATTTTTTTTTATCTTTTATTGTTGCGACGACAAGAATATTAAAGATTATTAATATTTATGTGTTTTATAACAATGTAAGTTACATGATTCGAAGCGCCTCATACTGCGCAAGACTTTTCGGCGGGAGGTCTGATTCGATATTCGTTTGTTTTACAGGTAGCTTTTTCTCTTTGAAAGATAATGAAGTCTTCTATGGCCAAGTCATTTCATAAGTTATTTTATGAAACGGGAATAATTACTTCGACTAAGGCGGACGATTTAGATGAGCGCGTCAGGGATAAAAAAAGGGCGGTAAATGTAAAAAGTAATTTTTTTCCGAATTTTGCTATAAGAAGTATCTTGTTTAAGGGAAATGTATTTTTCTTAATTTTTTTTTTATTTTTATTTTTTTTAACGGCGTTGTTATCTTTATGGTAACCGATATAAGAAACTTGATCAATGTTTGTAAACAAGTTAAACATTAAACAAATTGTTTAATGTTTGTAAACAAGTTTGTAAACAAGAAATATCGAAATAAAATAATAAAATATTCTAACGTTACATTTTTATTTTAATGGTAAACGATATAATAACCTTGATGTTTGTAAACATTATTTTCACATTCTTTTAATTCTCGGAATTTATGCAGATATGTAG
>JABFOV010000530.1:0-36653 GCA_022817685.1 Aradophagus sp. ZL-2020 | reverse complement strand
CCAACAAGGATCATGCAATACACAGACGCAAACCGACTAAAAAAAAAAAAAAAAAAACTAATGACGGTGCCGCAGAAGCAGGAAAACACCCACCCAGAAAAAAAAGAATAAGAGCTGACTAATGGTAACGACATAAAAAAAGGCAAAGAGAAAAATAAAAATTACAGGATATACTAGATTGATACAACAGGAATGACCAGTTATAAACCTCTTATATAAAAGAAAATATAATATTAAAAAAATAATTGACTTGATATCCATAATGTTTATTATACTATAATAAATAATAAAGAGGAAAGATTGAAGGTTAAGTTACATGGGAAAGCTATATTGAAGGTATTACACAAAATCTCGGTTAATTAAAGGAAACTTGGGTAATAAACATGGAAAAGGCGGTATACAGGACATAGTTTCAATTTAAACTAGCATTGAAGTAAATGTTGTATAGAATACATCAGTACCACATATTTGCATTTATTATTTTAAATAAACATCAATAACTACTCTGTAAAAACTACTCTGACAAAAGTGTCTTAATGTAAGATACCGGTGTCTTAAATTTAGACACTGATGTCTTTGATTAATGTCTTTAATTTGTAGGGTCGCGAACAAAGTGAACGAAGGAATGAGTACAAGAGTAATCCTAATCAAACAAACAAATTAAATATCGCAGCGATGCGTGACCGTTGACATTTTTTCGTTTTCTGTAAGCTCGTTAAACTACGAAAAAATGGACGTGCACGACGAAAAGCCGAGGTGAAAAATAAAATGCCGGAATTCCTGCTTTAACTTTATATACCGACGTAATTGGAGAAACCAAATTGAGCTGACAAATTGTCAGTCTCGTTTATTATCCCGCGCGACGGACGTCACGTTTCATTCTATCTTAGGCTCCAATATGTCTACAAAGTTATTATCTACATCATAAAGCGGCTGGGCTGAAACGAGCCGCGGACAAAGCCGGTCGCTTTGTCTCGATTTTCGACCGGCGAGCGACGTTCGATTGCTCGTCTATTAATAATACGCCGACGTGGCGCCGAGTGCATTTCGCAAAACTGCGCGCCAATTTTGATTCGATTTTTTTCGCTATGTTACCCGCACCTACTAACGTCCGTCGCGTGTACGTCAACGAGTGCTAAACCTCGGGATTTTACAATTCGCTTTAAGGGATTCTCGCGAGCGAGAATAAAGGCCGCAACTGATCGCAGTTAAAACAAACAAATTATTGGATGGTTACGCAGAATGAAAATTAGATGGGATTTTCGCGGTGAAACTATTTTGATGCTTTCAATACTGAGAATCGCAGAGTGCGTTATGAATATGAGTATATACAGTGCAGACGAGTGCAATGGTTTTTAGAAAGATGATTTTTTGCGCTGTAAAAAGCGATCATTTTGATGTTCCACGTGAAAGAAATTGATGATAATCACGAGAATATTTAGGGAACGTGTTCGTGGAAATTACTTTTGCTCTAATAGCGGCTTTGTAATTGTGTCTTTTGTATCAGGTGAAAAATCTTTCTCGGGATAGTGTTTATTAATGTAAGTTTATAATTATATATTAAAAGTTATATCTTATTTTCTATTCACACTTTTCTATTTACAATAGCAACGTTTACCATTACACTGAGAAACAATTATAATATAAATTTACCATACTGTATAATAACGCGGGCGCATGATTCAGTTTCTGTATTAATGACAATGCAATAAGCATTAAAGTACTAGAGTTATCTAAACTTCTTACGTAATTATCTAAAACTTTCCCGTAAAGTATAGTAAAATGATACAGATAAATTATAAAAATGCTTACAAATGTATTTTACGCCTACATGACTGTAAAGTATAGTAAATTTTTACTAAAATTTTTTTCTGTCTATATTTTTTCAGTGCATTTATACCCACGCGATTTCACTATTTCAAGAAATTTCAAATTATGTTGAACATTATGTATATCGTAAGAATAGTCAATTAAACCTAAATAATGTGAATTGTAATTTTTTCTTATTATGTATGATAATATATGTTTGATAATATTTTAAATAAAATATAATATAAATGATACGGACTATAATTGTATAATTTAATTTGTATTTTACATGACAGATTTAATGATGATCATTTTTGTTTAGAACTAGCACTCCGCAGAATAAGAATTAAAAATTATTATTCACGTCTTATTTCCGGCGCTTGTAACTTTAAATTTATTTTGATGTTCGAAGTATGGATTGCTGTATGCTACATTAATTTTGATCTAGTGAGTCAGCATTTTAAAATTCAGCCAGAAATGCAATCACAAGGGTCTCGTGGGCTCATATAATTATTACGTTACACATGTAAATGATGCTTGTGATTGATGCTCAATACCTCAAGTGACATAATACTTTATTACATAATTTTTCGTTTGTTCGATAATTATTACAAAACAATTTCATGATAATGAATCAATGTTTGCGTTGTCTTGTAAGCACTTTAATGGCGTGGCGAATTTTTGAATTATTGTTACTCTTTGAAGTTGGAACTGTTGCTAAATTATAAATAGATAGTCATTGGATTTTCCATTTCGACTGCTTATAAGTTTCTCAAGAACTTTAAGATTGCAATTAATTTCGTTTGTTAAAGAAATTTCGTTATTTTTAATTAAATAAATGTATTACTCTAAATGACTTAATTGGAAAATAAATTTAACTGAATTAAAAATTTCGTAATAAACATTGCGAAACCAATATTTATTAACATTTGAATACCAAGGTACAATTTTTAAAGAGGATGTTTACTTAGTTAATGCTAAACGTTATTTAGTCAAAATGCAAAATATGTCTACATGAACGAAAATCTTTTTTAAAAATAGAATTTCTCAACAACCGATTTGATGGTAAATCATCCTACAAATCGAGCTGAAATCTCCTGCTGTAAAATTTGCTTGCGGTGCGCTCGTTCGTTCCAATAATTCGATTTATGGTCTTATTGAGGACAGGTTATCGAGTCTTGTTCGAGTTGCGGAGAAGTCGAAGTCCAAGAAAGGACGAAATAAAGGAGCAAACACACCACAACTCGCCGACACTCCTCTCCTAATTGTCAAACGAGTGCAAAAACTGCATGTACAAAAAAACGAGAACGAATTTCGGCTCGATAAATAACACTGATTACTTAAAAAAGATCGATCAGTAAATCTTCTTTAAATTGATGGAGAATTTCATATGCTGTTTTTATAATTTTTCACACACAAATCAGTCGTGTAAAACCGATGTTCAGTAATTCATATTTCAATGACAGATTTATAATATTGTGTAATGTATTTATACATCAAAAAACTTGAAACAATATGTCTTAAAAAGTTTTTTTTTTTTTTTTTTTGTAAAAATATCACGTAAAGTTAATAAAATTTTATCAACTTGCGTTAAATTTCAAGTGAACATTACGTTTGAAAGTCGTAAAAGTTAAATTTTGTTTTTTAAAAATAAGTCTTTTCAATATAAAGCTGAAAGTTTTCTTAGAATTCAGAGATCGTTATAACGTTCTTCGAACGTTCTTAAAACGTTTTTTTAGTATCTTGTAAATTTTTAATGAAAATACTTTCGATTCGCCGACTTTATCGTTCACTTCTATTTGAACAATAATATTTATGAGACGCTGTGTTAGCAGTTAATGAAAATGTTACGATGAAAGGGGAGATAACAACAAAACAATATAAAGTTTAATAAAAATTAATCGACAAACGATGTCATCATAATCTTAATTATCAATTCATGAGTTTATGAGCGGCAAAAAATTAAATAACTCGAGGGCATAATAAAATTTCATCGTTGTTTGTGGCTGACAGACGTTGCTCAGGAAATGATTCTCAATGAGTCGAAACTAGTAACAACTTTATTGTGACATCAGCGAGGCGGAATTCATTTTGTTCGGAATAATTACCGTTGTATAATCGCCGGCAATTGAAAAGTCGTCGGCCGAGATTTGTCTGTCGCAAAATCGAAGATCAACATTCGCCGCCTAAGTCCGTTTCCAATTTTGCTTTGTGGAATAAAATGTTTAAAAAATTGACGATATCGAAGACGCGTAGTTAATTTTTGCTGCGGAAACAGTTGGATAAAGATTGATAATATACAAATAACTTGCTGGCTGCGGGGATCGTAGGTGGGGAATTCAAAATGAACTTGGTCGGCTAATAAAAATTATCCCAAATAAATGCAACTTCTGACAACCATTAACATAAATCATAAATGATTTACAACTATTTATTCCACACCGCGATAACGTGAACGCGGAATAAATTAAACTTGTCATTAGTGCTGTTTCAATTTGTTAATGAACGTAACGCGATTAAGGAAACGCTCTTATAATTGAGAACATTGCGCGCTGATTGGTCAATTAGCGATTAAAGTAACGACAAACCGAGCTGAGTTTCTCATTATTTCAAGTAGTCGTTGAATGCACTTCCTGTAACAAGCATTCATTTCCTCGTTTTTGGTATTCAATTTGTATATCTTCAATGACCATTTTACCTTCCAAATTTCTGTTTAATAACAAGCTAATAGAAAACGGATATACTCCTGTCTGACAAATATATTTCTTTTTGGAGAAAGCAAAAATTATATTTTACAATAAATATAAAATATTGTTGAAATATTATTGAATAAATATTGTTAAATTTCTCAATTAATGGCAATGTGCACCTTTTGCATTATTAACAGTGAATCAAAATGTGTTTTCAAAGATTTACAATTACATATTATCAACGTTAAAAATAAACATCTATAGTATATCTTTTTCTCTAACATTGCTCACGTGACGTTTTTAATCAACATAAAAAATCAACTTTTACAACATAACCTTCAACTATCTCGAATGACATTTCTTTTTCTTATTAATAAATAACATTAGGCTTACGTAAGACGAACAAACGAACACGATCGACTCCGTATTGCCAACGAATGTGATTTTCCATCTACTGTTTTCACTGTTGAAATTTACAGAAGCGCAAACGAAAAGCGACACAAACCTGCGCCGGTTCTCCGCTATTGTTTCATAACGGCAGATCGCTTAGCGGATAACGTCTATGGAAAGTGAAATTGCGCGATTTGAAAAATGTTGTCGTGAAAAAGTTAGTCACGTGTGTGATTCATGCATGAACCGCTGGCTCGATTGTTCGCTTACGACACGAGGAGCATTTTCGAGCGAAAAAGGCCCGGCCGGTTTGACTTTTAGCGTCAAGTCATTTGTTGTGAGTTATGTCGATGTTATGTCGCTGGCGATAGGGAATGGGGGCGGGGTGGCAGAGGTACATCGCGCAGCGCAGAAGTCGCGATGCATATCGACGACAACTCGGGTTCAACGAACTCTGACAGTAGGAACGTGTCTTTGTGGATCATCTGCATGATTCGACTCGATTCGTTCGTCCGCGTTATCCGCGGACCCTCAATGGTTAGTTATGCGAATACGTCTGCTTTGATCAAACGCAACGATTTGATACTTTGGCCGAATGGCATATTTTCGAACGATTGGACGGCGGATTTCAAACGCTCGACTGACTCTTGTTTTCGTCTGTAGATTCGCCTTCTGAAATTAATCGACGTCCATTTAAATTCAGCATAATTCGTGAAGATAAAATGTTGAAAAAAAAATTCAAATAATAGTTAGATATTATATCGATCGATGAGAAATCAAGAACTTATAGCTCAATTTATACATCACTATAGAATTTTAAAAAACTGAAGACTAAATTTTAATTTGAATACATTGTAATTAAATAAATTGCGTGGGTGAGCATGTGAATTTAATTTTGTAACTAACCAACTTGTGTAATTTGATTTCAACCACCTTGATTTAAAATCAGCGGCATTGTAAAATGTAATATGAAAGTTTATGTCCAATTTTATTTAATATAATACAATTAAGGCAGCACTTCGTGGATAGAGAAATTTCGTGACAACTTATATAAAAGGTATGCAAATGATATTATTGGGAAACACAGTTCGCCGAAAACTTTTCTCTGATAAAACTGCGACGGATTAATCGCCACTCGACTTTCTCAATTACCGTGGCCGACAAATGGAGCGTTAATTTCAAAACACAATACAGATGGCCTCGCAGAAAAACAAAATTCGCTGCCGAAAACTTTTACTGGAGTGAAAGTCCGTCAATTAAAAAATGTCCTCTTCAAATCCAACGCGTGGAAATCCACGCTTCCAATTACAATTTCAGTTATTTATATCAAAATTTCCAGCAACTTTCGTTTCGCATGAAATCCGGCAAAGCGATTTTCCGCGCGACGAAATTGCATTTTCTTCTTTGTTATATTGGAATAATTGTGGCGGAGGGACGAGTCGAACAACTATCTGCAATAAATACTGGCGAAAGAGCCGCGAAGAAAGCGCAAAAAGCTTCCGGCTTATAAATCCAATTGATATCGCCGAACGATCGGAAATTTTCCTTTAGAATTTCCACGGGAAATTAATGGTGGCGGGGCACCATAAAATTGCCTGCAGCGGAATTCCCCGCGGAGAGAAATGGCACGGTGGAAGGCCGTGGTTGTCGACGTGCTATCGGCATCGGATCTTCGGGATCTTTTTCTCTGGGGCGTTTTTCCGCGGCACATAAATCAGCAATTGGTGTCGTAATTACCCGGGCGCTCTCACCGCCAGGACGTCCAGGTGTCGTGTGGAAAACAAGCCATTTTTACCATTTGGCGTGCTGCTTTCATCGGAGCGCGATACTTTTGTCGCGGGACGCGCACGAATTCGCGTGTTGCGCGGTTCACCCAGGTGCATTGTTACGACACCGGGACTCTTGGCGCGCTACCAACAACTGTGTCAAAGACCCAAGCGCCACGCTATTCCCTGGAAACTCGCTCATCTCGGCACTTGGATGCAGTCCAGTCTCGTAAAGCCACGAAAAATGTGTCACATACATTATTCCCCGCCGGATTTACGACATGTTAATGATATTACGAGTGTGGGCACAAAGTAATTGCTCAGCTTGCCGAGCGGAGGTTCAAGAAGGGGCACGAAAAACAGTTGGACTGTTTAATTAATTCGCGAGACTTGGCGTCGTTTGATTGCGTTAAATGGGGGACCGTTTCGGTGGTTTTCGAGAATCGCGCACTACGACCTTTGTGTTTGCTGGAATGAGATGTTGGAGTATGATAAATGGCGAGAGAAAATGACTTAATTTATTTGACGGAACGTGGACGATTTTAGTCCGAGTGATGTTGCATTTTGGAATTTGGATGAAGGGTGCATTGACTGAAGTGTAAACTTTTTGGTTTGGAAGAAAATGTATTTTTGTCTTCCTGCAATATGAAAATTTATTGAATTGGGAAAAATATCTTCGAAATGGTCAAAGTGAACGGTATTAATGAAATTTTTCTTGTCAGTATTTTTTCTCTTTGTCGCGATAAAATTTTCTTCATTGGATAATCAAATGTCGTCAAGAATTTTTCAATATCATAGATATCAGCTTTGGTTTGAAATAAAAATCTAGGGCTATTAATCAATTTCTTTGCGACGATGTTCAAAATACAATAAATAATATTTAGTCACAGGTCAACCAGCGAGAATTTCAATTTATAAAGAAAAAAATTAAAAAACCGTCTCGAATGTGCCTTTCTTGTTAGTTTCGTATTCCGTATAAGGCGCACACTTACAGGACACAAATGACTTGGCTTTTTTTGTTTTTTCTTTTTTCTTACTTTTTAACTTGAGCCAAAGCAAAGCTCCTCCGACAGCCCTGCATTTGGATAAGATATCCACACGTGACCGTGGCAAAACTATTTCAATGTTGTGATTCATAATATTTATTGCTAATCCTACGATAACCACCGTCGTGTGTGAGACCGACTATAAATTATAACGCTTTGCCGGTTAATATTCTTCGGATCCGCGAATCGTAGAAAAAGTGCCGGGTTACAGCACCGAGTCGAGATATTTTATGGAAATTTACTGCCGTGCGTTGCCTTTTCGAAGACGATCAGCCTTTTTTCCCGCAAGTTCCGACAGCATTTTCGCAAAGTAGGTAGCAAATCAAACGAGGAAATCGATTTTCTGCTTGTTTTGTCCAATTTTTGCAAAACGATACCAACAAATGATAACTGTAACATTTCCTACTAGTTCCTGACGTTTCGCGCTGTAAATCAAACGCTGCAAAACTTGAGACATTTCCAATCTATTTTTTTATTATTATTTTTTTTTTATTTAGTTAACGGAAAGTTGTTATAAGTCAGGATAAGATTAATGGCAAAACGTGATTAAAAGATTTTACAGTAGCTTCCTGTTTTTGATTGTATAATTTATGTGTAAATTATTCAAGTCATTTTGCATTGAGTAATGAGCTTATGAAAAAGATAATGCGTACTTTAACTTTCGGAATAGTGTTACATTTAATTAATTCATGTCGCGGAACTTCATATCAATTAATTAATTCTCTTTTTCCGAACCAAATTATCGAGTCCCAATTTCTTTATAAATAATCCAATTTTGACCAAATAGGTTAAACATGAATGGAAAGTATTCCAAGTCGAAAGTCAAAATTAAAAAATGATTGTCGATCGTGTGGACATACTTCAGATAATAAGCTTGCTAAAAGTTGCAGCTAAACATTAAAAATTCATGTCGAAGTTATCCGAATTGCGTATGGTAAAATTTACGTTGCTTTCAAAATACAATAAAATGAAACGTTGACGTTACTTTTCGTAAAACTTTGAGTACATCCAAGTAAAGATGTTTATAATAATTATAATAATACCTCGTGACTGGTCGTTAGTACAGTTTGGAAGATCTCTTTTTACAATGTTTCGTACTGATAAAAAACACGCGTTAGTTGATACATTTTTATATCAGATTCGACGAAGAAAATGTCTGTTTACGTGAAGTTTAGTCAACGTGAATACAATTTTCAAATAAAAATAGTTACTGTCATTTGTGGATGAAGAATTCATTTAGGCAAACTACTGCTAATGAAAATTGTAAAATTTATTATAGTCTTGGTATATCAGTGTTTCTGATATATCGAAATTTACAATTAATTAAGCAAACAAATTGGAATAATATTTTCGATATTCCGGATGGTAATACCATGATAAAACATTTGTAAAAATATTGTTCTCATTGATAAAACACTTTTCGCAACATTTGAAGTAAGCGATAAGGAAATTGATATGGAGCTATGTAATAAATCGATAAGGCTATGTTATTGTTGACGTAATCGTAGCCTGAAGTTGATATTTCGTCATTAATTAAACGGTTCTTCTGACTTTTAAAGTATTTAATTTCATTCGACAAATGTTTTCATTCGACAAAATTGTCGGTGGCGTTTAACAAAAGTCATTATCTAAATTCGGTGAATATAGATTTGTGATTATTGAATTTAATCATTTAATTACTGTGTTCTTAAAGGTGATCGATTAATTCAGTAATAAATATTCTGCTATAATAAATTGTATCCTTCCGTTTGTTTTACGATAATTAGTGAATAATTATTGCTTCAATTAGTACTAAGTAATGAAATATTGAACGTGAAATTAATAGTAGTCATTACTCATTTAGTTATTCATTGGAATACTAAAAAAATGGTATACCACCTAATTGGGGCAATTAATTTTATGAAACAAAAGTTATTATAATTTGTTAGTTTATGTAATAAGTAACTGGGGAGAAATTGTGTAAGAACGTAATAGTTTAAATTTAATATAATTTGTCTTTTATGTTTAAAATATCACTGAAAATGTTAATTAACAATACGAAAAAAAGTGTTTTCATGTTTAAAACGTTTTTCTCAAATTTTATTGAAATGCTATATACTTATTCATCGAACAGAAACTGATTTCATAAATATATAAAAGTAAAATTTGTTATGTATTCTGCATTAGTATTAAAGCAGCCACTTTTTACAGTTATAAATAAAACATTTAAACATATTTCATAAGTTTTAATATCTTATGTTTCAAGTCGAAGTGTTAAAAAAAGCAAATAATGTGTTTTCCACATCCTTTAATCTAATAAATTAATTAAAAACAAATGTATTTCATTTTATAACACTTGTTTTTATAGTATAATCAAATTAACCCTAATTTCATTGAATTTAATCACAAAAGCAATTAAAAAAATAATTATTACTTCGATTAATTAATAACCGTTAATTAAACAAGTCACCGATATGTAAAAAACAACATGAAATATTAACAGAAAATGGTGAGCAATGATAATAATATGCCGTTTCTATTGCATAACATCTCTCGAAACGACTTCGAAGCAAAGAAAAAATTAGCATTTCATTGCAACGGATCGACAAACGAAAGTTACGATGTCCCTTAATCACGTTCTACCTGCGCGAAAAGCGAAGCTATAATGCCCAAAAAGGCGAGCCAATGGTCGGGCCAAAGGGCCGCTTGACACGATCGGCCGAAATCAGCTTTGAGAATTGTCGCGTCGGCCGAGTTTTTGAGCCGGGACAACGGGCGTCGCGATTTCCCAGATTCGAGCTTGTCGTTGTGGCTGGGGAATATGGCGAGTGACACGCAAAGTGTCGATTAACAGCGACCGAGCCGACACCTTATGGTAATGCCAGCGCGAAACTCGGGATTGTCGATTGGGCCGCTCGATATTTCACGGTTGTCGGTTCTTCGTGGGTTACGTGGCCGCTTCTCCGCGAGCCTGCAACGAATATTTACATTCGATTATCGCGCGCCTTGTAGTAATTGATGTATGCTCGCACAGTTCCAAGTGGCGTAAGTCACGCATCCGCGAAAAATGATTTATCCGCAGCCCAGCTGAGAAAAGAGTCGTTTGTTATCGTTCAGTTGACTGCACTTTTTAATGATGATAAGTTTTAAGAAAAGAATGCGTTGATCATACAGAGTATTACAAAAATACATTGTCGGCCAGAGTCTTTGCCATACCGTGGTAAAGATTTTCGCTACCTACTTTTGTGTATAATTTTAATCGAAGAAGTGATTTTCATACTTCCGATCATATACTTTTGAAACACCATGTACGCATTCTTAAAAAGTAACACTATAAAAAAGAAAAAGTATTGAAATTACAACAGTTGAGAATTATAATATGAATGTTGATTAAATGTAATCCTACACAGTCAGAAATGATTCTTTTTTTATTCGAATCATTTTATTTTATTGATTCTACAGATATAGTCAGATTAAAACGATTTTGTAGATTCTACAAATGAAAATTTTATACTAAAAGCTGTTGATTTGTTGATTCTACAAAAACAAGTTTTTATTAACCAATTTCACCAACATAAAGTCATATTTCAATTTGACAAAACAATGTTTATGAATTAAATAGTACCAAAGTTATTTTATTGAGCAAATAATTTTTTTTTTTTTTTTTTTTTTTTTTTTTTTTAACAAAACGCTTGTGTACAAAATGCTCAAGTAACAAAATCAACGATCTACTTAGCGATATGGCAATGTTACTTTTTGCTATAAATTGCTCAACACGCGCAAGCGTATTGAAAAATTTGTTTTGATTAATTAACAGCGAATCCACGATTTAAGGGTATATTGAATGAAATTAACCTTTCCCGTTGGCATTGACGTTCGCAAAGACCACTTTATAAATTCCCATCACAGTCGACTGGGCGTCGTAAAAATCGTTTGCGTTAAGAAATTAATTTCGAGCGGTTCGCCGCGAACGAAATTTGCGCGACGTTTCTCACGAAATTTCAATTGAAAATCGTTTTCTAAACATAATTTCTTCACGGTTTGGCATTTTATTCGCGAAAAAGGCGCGCTTATCCGCGAGGCGACCCTTGCGGGGTCAAGCGACGGATAAGCGGCGGCGCGAATTTCAAAAGTCAAATTTATGCCCCAACTTTCGCGATATCAACCAACAAATTGAGTTTAATGCTAGAAAATGGCATTGCAGTTAAATTGAAAAGACGTTTAAATGATTGTGAATTGATAAATCCATAAAGAAAAATGGCATTAACCCGATTACGCTTGTCGGTAATTTGCAATAAACTTTTGCACTGGCTTAATAGTCGTATTTAATTACGCGCGCATTGCACAATCATAGAAAGCCCGGCGCAAATTAAAAAGATACTAGTAATTCGAAAAATTATTAATCGTAAATAACCGCCACCGCGGAATAATGGAAGCAATTACAAGCATGCTCCTAAAAATAATGACCGAGTTAGTTAAATGCAACATAAGCATTTTTATTCTTTCGTACACTTTCACACCGGCAAGTTTTCTTCAAACTCGTAGAAATCCATTGACACCGATTATTTCCCCCGCCAACCATTTAGCCCGACCACTGTTCCGTTTTTATGACGCACTCTTGTCGCTATCGATCACAAGCAATAATAAAATCAGCCGACTAATCAACCCGCCATTAATCAATTATTCACGAGCGGGATGAAACTTCATTTAAAAACACCGAACTAAAGACCTTAAATGAGATGTTACATTGTATCGTAAGTTTCTGATGTTTTTTTATTGACAATTTCTAATGTGGACAATGTTTAGAAAATATTTTGTTACACTTTTTCTAATTACATTTCACATACGCTATTAGCTACTTATGACTACATATATTACACATTTTTTTTATAAATACATTATTTTTCACTAAATGATTTCATCACTAAAGATTGATTCCATACAAAAAATATATAATTGTCCTCTTTGTCATTCCGCATTTTATGTTATAAAAAAATTGAATAAAAATGTTTTTAACCTTTCAAAAAATATTGCAACGTTTTGTTTGTAAACTTAAACATAAACTCAAAGAAAAGTCAAATAATTAAAAAAGGTGGGCGAACGGGGTCGACGGTTTCGAGTTTATTGAAAATCCAAAAAAGAGGCCGCAAGGCGATAATTTTTCCCGGGACAAATCGCGACCGCGTTTTACAAGAAGCGAAGGAAGCAACAGTCTCTTGCGTAGCGGCGTTTCCTCTTTTCCTCGTCTCGTCGCTCGGTTTCTGTTCTCTTTCTTGGGGCTCCCTCTCTGCCGCACCACGCGCTACCCCACCAGTCACCCAAGCGCTCCCTCCAACGGCCCCCTCGTCGAGAATACCACCCCCACTGGTGAACACTGTTCGACGTCGACCTCTTCTACTGTTGCTCGCGCCGAGGATCCGCTAGTCGAGAGCCAGCCGCTTCGCACGCGCGTCGCCACTTAGCCGCGCGAACGTTGAACCGGTAGCGTCGATGGTGTACTTGCAACCCGCTACCGTAGTGTTGATATTGCACCATTTTTTCGTCCTGCAAAACCCCCAACTTGGTTGGGTCGACTGTTTTATTAATAGCAAAATTTAATTGGCGAAAACAAATCGGTAATCGATTGACAAGTGACACTTAATGGAATGTTAACTTTCCAAGCAACATTTTCTCGATTATTGATTATTGAAAAAATCGATAATCGATTCGAAGATTTATTAATCGGAGATTAATTTTGGAAGGGACATTTATTAAGAATTTATATTCAAATATTTTCTTGAACTTGGTGTCAGTGGTGCTACTTCTGCAAAAATTTGGAATAAACACTTTTGCGACCATCAATTGTTCGGTTATTGACAATTCTCGGAAAACCTGGTGAATAGTTGTGCTCTGTGAAAATGTTTGAACAATTTTCTTGATGAGCGGACATGCAGTGATTTTCAATGAGTTGTTTGAAAGACCGTCTAGCAGTAGTGCACTTTTGTGAAACAATTTGAACATGTTCGAGTCGCCGGCCCGTGACGATATCGTGACAAGTAGCGGCGATTTTTTCCTCTCGTGAGTGAGGTTGATTATGGGACTAACGAGAGGTACGGTTTTTCACGATACATGCAAAATTGATACTGCTCGCTGACAGAACATCTCTTGAATTTAGAATTGTATTTTACCATTTTGCATTTTGCGCGTAGTCTGAACGGCGTAACGCGTAATTTGAACATCGGGGACATTGGTGCCGGAAATCCCGTGTTCCGGTGTCTGCGCACCTGTGTGCTTCTGCGCCGAGCGTTCGTAGCCGTGAGTCACGGCGGTATAGATAAAGTCGGCTTTCGTACATGGCTATGTCGGTATAATTATTTTCAATCCCAACCTAGTCTTTAAAAAATTGTAGTCTGAGTAAATAAATAAATAAATAAATGTCTAATGAAGTTAACAAAAAATGCAGAAAGTATGATGATAATGATAACAACACAAATTCTAATAGCGATAATAATACTAACACAAACAATTTTCGTGTTTTTAAAATCTCAAAATATCTTTCCTAATTCAACATACTTTGTTTTTAGCAAAATCTCAAGAAAGATTTTGTCTTTAAGCAAGAAACGTTTTCTTCTCTCAATGCATCCTTATTCTTCCTACAGTATATTATACCTACAAAAAACTCGCAAGCAATTTTAACGAACTTCTATTCCACGTATAATGAAAATAAAAGTTACCAACGAAAACATTCCTGAACATTACTAACAAAAACAAAACTCCCTTCCACCTCTACTCGTTATATCGCCTTTCATCTTGTTCGCCAAAATACATGACTTGCGCGATAAAAACAACCATCTACTTCTCGCAAAGCTTATTCAAATTTGACGGTATCTTCTACCCAAACGCGAGTTAACGAACAAGACGTGTTGTCGCTGATAATTAACGGCGGGTCGAACTTTGTCGTGCTTCTTCCACTGGTTGATAATTTCGACTTGACGTACAACGCCGAAGCGCGCTTGATGAAATTTCAAACTCGCGCTACGCAGCTCGCGTAATGACCGCGCACGAGAAACCCGCAATGCACCTCGAGGCTCGCATGTAAATGTTGGCCGCGCGCAAGCGATAACTGTTGCGCGTGGCTTAAATACGAGCGGTGCGTTGCGAGCACGGAAAAAACTTTGCCATCTATTATTGCGCGCGCGAAAAATGCCGTTAACGAAGACTCGTGGTCGTTAAAGCAGGCCTGCAATGATTTAAAGCCGCGATTCCGGGGCCGCGGATTAAA
Source organism: Aradophagus sp. ZL-2020 (assembly GCA_022817685.1). NCBI lineage: Eukaryota > Metazoa > Arthropoda > Insecta > Hymenoptera > Scelionidae > Aradophagus > Aradophagus sp. ZL-2020. The sequence continues at coordinate 21,712 of JABFOV010000530.1, read as the reverse complement.
TCAGCGCTGATAAATATTTATGGAATAATTAGCGACGATTATGACTGGCCGATAACACGTCTTGGTCCGGTGTTTATCGCGCAATTCATAACAATATTGTAAAGACGACGCTGAAAGTTCGACGAATCGCCGGCGATATAAATGCATTGTTTTATGAATCGCCGGCCGTTAAAACGTTCACGGGTTCGTCGTAAATGTCGACGCTTGCGCGCGACTAGAGCTTTGTTGCGCACGTGACGGCGAATGTTCGCTGATAAGAGTGGAGAGTGTTTTCATTGTTTTGCGGAGAATTTCACTTTTGCGAGGGAGACGCGTTTGTTAGCAAATTTACGGAGATGGGGGAAATGTTTGCGAGAAAATTAAAGGTCGAAGTGATGGATCTCTCAGTAAAAGATCTAGGAAAATGAAGTCGTATTAATTACAAAGGGATCAAGGAAACAATTTGTGTGAATTTCAAAAATTATTATGTGGAAGTGATTTCGCTTATGATAAATTAAATTTGCATCTCCCACATAACGTATTCCAAAATAATCCGACTTCTTTCACTAATTTGTTCAATTGAAAATGTTAATATTTCGGTACAAATATCATCGGAGTTTGAATTCGTTATAAAAAACATTACAATCTTTCTTCACATAGAATGTAACTTTAACACAAACATAAAACCAACTACTCTTTCAATAAATCAATTTCTTTTGGTGCAAGAATGAAATTTCGTATTTACTATTCGTATAACTTGATATATAATAAGGGAAAAAGCGATCGAAGCAATTGAAAGTTCAGTCACGAATCTGCAAAATTGAAGAATAAACGTCAAAAACTGGAGGGATGCGGTCGATTATGCCTTGTCACAAGTTCCCTTGAAATTTTTCGAGTGAAAAAGGTGAGGAGCGATTTTCTTGAGCCTCCTCTCGAGTGCGTTCAATTATTCAAATAATTTAACTTTTCCTCCATGAAAATGTAAAGCGAGTTGCACTCGGGGCGGCTATGTTTGTCGCAGCAAAAATGCATCGCAGAAAGTCGCTTCGCGTTAAACGCACATGTGTGCCTCGAGAACGCGACAGGTAGGTGTTCGCGCCGACGGTTATGTTTTTCTCGAATCGCGCACAAATCGAGCGACTCGAACAAATCACGTCTATTAGAAGCCCACGACGCGCTATGAAATCATCACCTACGTGCTCCGAGCAGTGCGTAGGTGTAATTATAAACTGCCTCTCGCGTAACAAGTGCTGTCCTTGACGCGGCGAAAGAACGGGCAAATTTTCAGCCCGAGACAACGCGTCGGCTCGAGTGCGCCTTTCCGCGTATCGATACTCGAAGAATGTAATCTTATTATGCCTGGCAAGGACTCGGCACGAGAAAACAATCCTACTTGAAAAGAAGCTAGGTTCGATAGAAAAAAAAGAGCAAATTGTCTTTAAAGCCAGTTGACGAATAAGTAGAAGGAAATATAGTTGACTAAAGACATGAAATGTATAGTCAAATGTTAACCTCAAATTTAACCGCTAGAATTTTAAATTTTAAACTTTTTAATTAATTTAGTTCTTTTAAAATATTGTACAAGTCAGAATATTAAATAACATATCGATACTTGTTTTATTGTTGTTATTATATACTTGTTGTTGTTTTCGTTATTAGAATGACTTCGAATCAACAGATTTGTCGTCACGTGACCAATGCCGAGAAACGGAGAAAAAATCTGTTACTGGTATGGAAACGCGTTCTGGACACTTCAAGGTTCTTTTTTTTTCTTCTTCTTGTAGTTAAAGCGTTTTTGTTCGAAAAGACTTTTGTTACTAAGTTCACGGCCATCTTTTGATTAAAATAGAGGTTCCGTTGTGTCCTGTGCATAATCTGAAATTAAGATACCCGTCAATGATTATAATGTCTGGCAACCTCGAATCAAGCGATAAGTGATACGGTATATCTGTAATGAGATGAATCAACCTTGATCTAAACATTTCCTTAATATATCAAACAGACTGGCCTCAATAATTCTTCGGCATTGCTATTTACGGAGAGGATATTATTACAAGGTGATTATTCGATGCGACGATGTTTGAGAAGATAGGGAAGATGTAGTCAATATTTTTTTTGTCTAGTATTCTCTGACGGTGTTCCGATAGTAAACATTTGAAGTAATTCCCAATACAATGATCTCATGGAATAATTTTTAATGTATATAATACATTATTGTCTTTTCCGTCTTTTTTTCTCGTCTTTTTTCTTCAGTAAACGTCAAATAAGTTTGAAAAAGTCGATACAAATTAATACCTTGTCCATTAATAAGTAATGATATCGTCATCAAACTTTTGACATGTAATCAATTCATTGTTGAGACGAAAATAAACTACTAGGCGTAAAAAAGCAAAGCAAATCTCCAACTGTTCCTGGATTAAATTGCAGGACACTTTGAATGTGATTGATTGACGTAATAAATATTCAAGAATTAGACCGTGGAATTTCCGTGTAACGTCCACTCTAAATAGAGTCGTATGTTTCATCGCGAATCAAAATTCATTTCATATCAAAACAATCGACGCTCAGAAGCGTTCTGTTTTCATTGCACTTTAACTTTGGCTTCTTTGGCTCTAATCAAATGCATCCAATTATAAATAATCTACAGTTATTTGCGAGGATAAAATAATAAAAGAAGTATCATCGGCGGCGATTGATAAGTCGGAATTGACGGTAGACAATCTTTGACGTATTGAATTAACAGGCGCCAACCGTCGAATCGGCCTTATCGACGTTTCCCGCAACCTTATAACATCCATCGAAAGGTCTTTCGCACGTCAACGGCGAAAGGATTATGTAAGGCTGCGACTACGATGCGCGATGTCGGTCTGATTTTCCCAGTAAGATGGCCATTACTGCACGTAAACGGTGTCTCACGTTCCAACATTTTACAACATTTATCTCGACTTTGTGTCGTTCACTTCTGCCAGGCATAGGCACGTGTAATTGCCGAGCTCATATTGGACTTAATTTGAATTTATGAAAATAGGAAGTCGACGGGGTAAAAGTTTATGCACGATACGGTTTCGATAAAATACAATTAAGGAGCGTTTTCGCGTCGGTCGCTCACTTAAAAGGCGATGATAAAATCGTGTTTACTTACCGTTCCAGCTTCTCCATTTATTTAGTTAGACGTCTTATAATTTATTTATTAAGTCACTTATTTATTAGTTCATTTGTAGTTTTTCATTTATTAATGGTTATTAGAATTTCTTCATTTCGTTAATATGAATTTATTACAAGTGATTTTAGATTACAACTTTGTTAGATACGTCAAAAAACAGCTTGCTTCATTTCATTCGAATTGATAATAGAATGTCAATCGATTATCCAATAAACGAAATATTAAATTTTATCGAAGTTTGAATTTAATGTTAAGATAATTTTGTTGTCGATTAAAACGCTGTCAGTATGCGTTTCACTTTGATGGAGGAAACACTGCGCTTCATTTATTCTTAGTTAGTGTTTTTTAAGTGCCTTATTTATTGCTCGAAATGGATAACCCCGCATTTGAAGGTACAAGTGTTTGTTATCAATTGGACTATTTATCGAAGCTATCCTTTGATGTGTTTGTTATGGTAAACAGACACCTTCAATATTTGTGAATTGTTAGGAAATACGTGGATGTGCCGCGCTAATACACGTTTCATTCGTATATTTACGCACCGAAAAATGAATGATCAGTATTTTATCGTAAACGGGCCGATTTTTTGTGTTTCGAAAGATCGACCGACAAAAAAGATGTAATATTTACGTTATTCATACATTTATTTATTAATTTATTAGCTGAACGTTTCCAGATTTTTTGCTTTTACAGTACTCAATAAAAATTAATACGATTTGACATAATTTTAACACATTGAGTAAAAAATGTACGATGGAAAATCTTATCGGAAAAGATATTCAATTGATTCTTGGAATTAATGATAATTATAGCAGTGAGTGTATTCTTTTTAAACAAAAAATACAAATGGATGTTAACATTGATGATTAAAATTGCAACTTTTCTGCAAAATTTATGATGTTACATTGAGAAAAAAATTGTGAAATCGGAAAAATAAATTACTGTAATTTTATCGAGGTTTATGATATATAAATGTCGGAGTGATTGAAATATCTATTACATTTACAGTCTTATTCGTATCATTAAATTTTTCTTTCACTTGATTTGATAAGAAAGTAAATACAAGTAAAACATATAATTAAAGACGTGAAATACTCCTCCACTTTTTTAGATAAAACTAACAATTTTATTCTAATAAGATATTTATTATATAATGGTATTCTATCATACAATTTTTTAACAAACTTTCAATATAATCAAATACATACATTTAACAAGTAAATTATTTTTCAGAGAAATCGTTTTTTATCTGTATCTAAGAAATTTACATATTTCTTTTGAATATAAATTCAAAACATTACATTAAATCTAATGAAAATATATTTAATTGTTTTCCAATTAAATATTTTACTAAATTTCAAATTATGTTCTCAACTATCAATTTATTCTTTTAATTATTAAAAACGATGTAAGGTTAAAATAAAGTGAAAACAATTTACAATCTTTTAAAACTTATTTATTTTCGTAACTTTCGTTTTTTCGATACGGTTCGATACGTTTCGAAAATTTCGAAACGTAAACGAATTAAAATAAAATTTTAAATTTCTATAACAACACAAAATCTTATCTAACACTTTTTCCATTAATAACAACATCATTTCAAGATTATTCACGTCAGATTATTTATGTCATATTTTTACCTTTTTTCGGGAACGGCAAAAATATTTTTACGCTTTTAACCATAAAATCTCGTTAAGGCTGTCACAATTGAAATATATCATACCACTTTATCATTTTTTCACCACAAACTCTAAAACGTATAATTTCTTAATCTTCGTTCTAGCTTCATCACGTTCCACTCATTTATTAGTTGTGACACTCGTATAGGTTAAAACGAAGCGTGCGAAGGCTAGCCATTCCATAACGCGAGCAATTTCCTTAGAAATTATAAACCTACCACAAGCATTATTAATAATATTGAACGTATCATCAATTATCATTATTGCTCGTAAATAAAAAGTCTGCTAAAGACCTAACTTATATTACTCGAAGTAAAGGAAAATCATAAAGTAACTTTAAAATCACTTTTTTCTTTCTTTCGCTACTTCGTAATCTTCCGTACATCTTACTTTTCATTCACATTTAAATTCCTCACTTCCATATATCAACTATTCCAATAAACGGAGGCCGAAAAAGTCAGCGTTCATTCTTAGTAAAGCATTTCATAATATCTTTCATTGCCGCCACATTTCATGTCATCAGGCAATTTTTTCATTCGCTAATAGCGCGCTTGTCCCCCTTCGTTCAGACTGTGCTTTGCCCCCGGTATCAATTTCGAATTCTTATTGTAGCGGCGCGCATACGAGCAACTCGAGCGTAACCATTAAATAGAGGGCGACAGGAGCCAGCGGCCGGAGGGGCGGGAGTGGCTCTACGACGAAGCGAACACAATGCGGCTCAACGCAAATAAACTCACCAGATGCCGAAGCTACTGGTGCAGTTGACAAGCTGCCGTTCCGAGTCCGGCAACGGGTGTTCGTAATGGCTTCGATATTACTCGGCTAGTGGGCTACTGATGTGCAACACCGTTAACGTCGCCACTGCCTTATATCGCGCTTCAACGAATATTACGTCTCTTTGCCATTAGGTTACGAAAGTGAAATAGACGAGAGTGTAAGGGGAAAAAAGTTACAAAAAATGTTCGAAGAATTTACAATCCCGCGCAAAAAGGAACAAAGTCACCAGCTGGTCTGGCTTTAATTTGGCACAAATCTGGATTGTAATCGCGAGCCAGACGCATACCTTACTATTGCCAGACTTTACAAGTCTGCGTAGGCAGGTGTCTGGCTCGCGATTACAATCCGTACTTTTGCTAGACCAGCTGACAATTTTAATAACGCGAGAACGCAAATTTTTATATTAATGTCTTTGCTATAAATTCGTTATTATTTTCCTTTTGTTGAGGAATAAGACACTTCGACAAAGAAACTCTTTTCCTAGACTTTCAAAAGTTACTAAAAATTTGTATGGGTAAAAAATATACAAATACGTTACAACCGATTCAGTGTATATCCATTTATTATCTGCCTATTAACTTAGCTCGGAAAAAGGATATTTTTTGCAATGAAGTCTATTGTAAATCGGTATAGAAATATTGTAACCATTGCAAAACAAGAATAATTAAATGAGACTTAATAACGATCGAGGTTGAATAATGAGTAAATGCTGTAGCGGTATTCAGTACTAGTTAAAATAGTAATGAAAAAAATAAAAGAAAAAAGAGTAGAAACTTGAGTGATAAGACTATGAGAACCGTCAGCAAGAAGAGTAATAAAATTTGAAACAATTATGAAACTAGCAAAATCTTTATTGCGCTATTCGAACAAAATGGCTTTAAAGCTTTGTGAAAGTTGTTTGAATTCGGCATTCTAGGAAAACTGAGAAATAGTCGGGTAATTTAAGTTTTGATAAATGTAAGGCAATGATGGAAATTAAAGAACAAACGAAAAAAGAAAAGAATATTTCAGCTGAATCAGAAACTGTGGCGATAAAAATATATTCATTTTAAATTAACATGCAGTGCATGTATTAATCATTAATGCTGAACCACTTTTAAGGCAGCGTTTGCATTCATATAAATTTTTCTGTTGAATCAACATCAGTAAACATGATTGATTGATATTTTCTACAAAACATTAATTTTGATGCTGGTTTCAATTGAAATTTATTCTCAGAGAAAAAGTAAAATACCACGTACTATATTTTTAATTAAATCTCAAGTATTTTATTAGAGGAAAACCTACATTCTAACTATCAGTTTTGAAATTAATAAAATAAATCCGGAACGTGTATACAGAACTAATAAGACAATCAAAATTTCATATAAAAGATATTTGTCAACCATGTATATAAGAATTAGACGTTGAAAAATGAGAGATTACACTGTGAATTGTTTATAATACAAACTGAAAGTGTGAATTGAGGAATGATGATCTGCGATATTCGACTGAAAAAGAGCAGCCATAATTCACGATGTTTAAACTTCGAAACGTTCTATGAATAGTAGCTAATTGACCCAGTTGAACTCGTAATAGTTAGCAAAAGGCGTCGATACTAACTGCGGTATCACTACGGTCATCGAATATGCGTCATATCGGATGCTCAACATGAAAGCCGAGCGTTTGTTTCTACACGCGAGTGCAATGGTCCATGAAGGATATTTATGGATCAACGATCGCGCGCGGCCAATGAATGGCTTACTCCTGTAATAATCGGTCTGTAGATTTATCCGAGATAGCCGTCGAGGATTGTATTGTTTACGTTTGTTTCGTTATGGTCCCGAACGTATTAGCTCGATTCGATTACGGGTTACATGTATTATAATATGGTTCGTTTACACTACAGATTTGATTTAGATTTCGGGGCAAAAAAAACATCGCAAACTTGGTCGGAATCTGTCAGCAGATAACATGTCTTTTATTATCGATATTCAGTTACTTTTTTTTCGCAGCTAACAAAAACGGCGCAATCATTAATGAAAGGGATTTCGGGCAAAACGGTGAATTTAACCGTTAAACTTAACCAGCGTCGCTCCTTAGTCTTTTTTCTGCACGACGCGGATAGAGTTTCACACGTAAGTCTGTTTTGAATAGAAAACAGCCGGCGAAAAAGAACCGCGCGGCTCGCAGCTGAAAATCAAGATATCATGGAAAAACGTACATTTGCACACGGATGTAATTTGGTATTCACTCGCTGGTTTCATTAGGCGCTTTTTTCCAACAACACGCGAGCGAAGCGAGGGCGTCACGCTCTTCTAAATAATAAAAACACAGATAAGGATTGCGCCAATGCTGAAAAGCTGAAACCTTGCGGACGCGCGTGAGTCTACGCAACCCACCTAGTCGTCTTATCGCTCAAACGCGAAAGCAAAAAGTCGCTATCTCACTTGCTTTCCCGGGATAGAAACAAAGTTGCCGGGCCGATGGCCGAACCGAAAAAGAAGGCTTGTCTCTTTGCAGCAATTAGTACGTCGCGGATTGTGGCAAACCGTATCGTTAATCGTTGAACTTTAATTTATTCATCGTGGAGTAAATACAAATGCGATCCAGATTGCCGTTGGGGGGAGCCATTATAGAAGTCACACTTCCTCAAAGGCTACCTGGTTGCTTGTGGATAACAGTAATTTCGCGTAAAAGCAACTTGCCGAACCGATCGCCAATAAAACCCGCGACCGGAATGAAGAAAAATTTAACGAGCTTGTCATCGTTATTCTTCGGCGTTTTATCGCGCGCGAACGTAATGGCCTGTTTATCAATTATTTAGATATCAATGGACGCGGGAGGGAGCCACTTACCGCGGGTTGCGCAACAGGAACGTTTCGAGTAATGCACTAACGTAGTTGTTATCTTTTGTTGCAGACTACCAGTTTCCAATAGACGTATCGGGTGTAGCGAAAGATCATCCGTTTCTCGAGGCCGATTCCCTGCAAAGCCTTTTCCGAAGACTTCAGGCGCTCAATCGCTGTGCGAATATGAAACTCGACACTCATCACACGCATCATCACAACACGAGCCACAACAAAAATGTGAGTACATTCGCACGATTGTGACGTCATTTTTATCACCTCTTTTAGTGATACTCTTCGATGATACCCGTTCTTGCGTGCTTTTTTACTTCGCGGTCAAATCACATGCTGCTTCCTTATAGGTGTTTCTTTTTCTACCCGACGACGTTATAAAGATAAAATACTGGAAACGTACGGATTTCAATGGTTTAATGATTAAACGTTTTTTCTGCAATTGTTAAACTTTTTTAAAGCAGTTTTCAATTTACGATGCGAAACTTTATTGTCGTTAATTTTTTTTTTTGAAAATTCAGATGAATATATGTAAAGCTTATATATTCTTTAGTTGCTAATTATATCGAGAAAACTATATTGTGCAATACAAATCGTGAAATTCCCTACATGATTATTAATCGAAAAAGAAAATTCCATCAATGCAATCAGCTTCGGTTAGTTAAAAAATGCTATCGTCGACAATTTGCTTTTTAAAATTATATATGTTACAGTATATGTTGTAAAAATTACAATATTGTTTTCTCGGATTAATAATGTTAAAAAGAAAATCGGTAAGGAAGAAAAGAAGAGAATCAATTAATACTAAAATGGTTGCTCGTAGATGTGAACTCAATCTAGTTGATGACAATAATCAAAGTTTTCAATACAATGACCAATGGATCAAAATTTATTGGACATTGTATAAAAACATTGGTCATTGTATTGAAAACATTGATTATTGAAAATTGAGAGTTGGACGAATTAATATTTACACTAGTTGATGACGTCATGAAGCGAGTATTAAATTAGTTGAAAATTCGATTTGAAAAAGACTCGTATTTGTGTGAGGTGAGGCTAAGAATTTCTAAGAAAGTTGCGACTGTGTCATCGCAAGGTCTCGGTGGAATCTTTTATTTTCTCATAACAGGAGGGACGTCGGGGTCTTTCACTGCATTCAAAAGACACTTACCTTGAGGAGAGAGGGTTCGTGTGCATGCGGGTTCGCGACATTATTTTTACTTTCAGCCTAGCTCATTTTTATAACACGTTTTTTGTTCGCCTTTTCAGTTGTCTAATCAGAGGAACGGAGTAGACTAATTAAGCAAACCGCCTGCTCAATTGAATTTTACATTGTCCCGCGGCTTTTTATTACGCAACCATTTTCATCACAACAAGCCTACTAAAACGCGATATCGTATGACACTGTGATAAATGAAGTAACGATATTAGGTGGACGATCAAGATGAAATATTGTTTTCCTCGTTTTACATGGCAATTGTTTGTTTCAACATATATTCAGAAACTTTTTAATGTTTGTTTCTTATTTACAAGTCCAAAGTCAAAAAAGTTTTTAAGGAAACATATAGCAAATAAATAAAAAATCCAATTTCACTTTTTAAAATTTGTTCTTTCTCGTTCGCTATACAAAATGTTTGAGCAATGTGAACGAAAAAATGACTTCTCTTATTATGTCCTCTTTTCGATATCCACTTTTGAACGACCATTTTGCAGCATTTTTTTTTTCAATGGTTTTTTAATGCCCACTTTTCGATGTTTAATTTTCCTTCCTGTGAAAAAAAAGTAATTTGTTTTATTTCCTTAATGCCGCACGTGAGATCCATTTTTATATCTCCTCAAATTCGGTTAATTTGGCCTGCTCTTGGTAATCGTTAGCTTTCGTTAGCCATAAATATCATGAATTTTTGTAAGACAAGCAAACGTATAGCAGTAGGATAGTGTCATGGCGAAAGATTCCTCCACGAGCATTCCTAGCGCAGCCTGTCAAATCGGCGCGGAGTCGGCGCGTATAAATCGCAATTAGCGAATAAAATGTGTGCCGGGATTTATTTCCATTTTGCCAATTGAAATACGAGCCATTAATTTTCTAACGGTAAAAGTCACCGGTGGGACAATTAATGAACGACGGTTGACAATTGATTGAGCGATTGGAAAGGCGAAAGAAGCCGAGTGAAAAGTGTTACAATCGTCTTTTCTCGAGACAACCCGATGCGGATTTATTTTCAATGTTGCGCGTCTTTGCGTACGACGCGCGCGTTTCGGCCATTGTTATGCCTCGTCATGGGTCATTATGCGGGATTGCGAGCAATTAAAGTTAGCCACAAGATCGCGCGATCATTGCTTTTGAAAATCTACCGAGTCGGACTCAATTTGTTTTGACCATCACGTACACCTGATAACAATATAATGACTTAATATTCGTTCATGATAAATAATTAATGTTAGAATCATTTATGAAGAAAAAAGCTGGGGGAAGTTATTAATAATCTCGATTGAGTTATTGAGATCAACGAACGACATTAATGGAGGAAACCGAACCGAATGGGAAAAAAACAATTGACATTTAAAGTGCGAGTGACAGTTAATGGAAATCGCGAAAGCGAAAAAAAATAACACACAACAACACAAAACAATGAATTCAGGACATGCACTCAAGCAGAGAAGTATTTTTTGTTTTTGGAAAAGTTGCATAGACAGATCGTACTAATTTTGAACATTTTCTCTACAACTTTTAAGGAAATTTAGTGTGATTTCTTGTTGCCTGTACATAAAATCATGATTCGTTTTCTTAGAAACTATGAGAAAAATGTTCAGAATTATCTCGATGTTCAGTTATGTTTTGTAGGAACTTTTCCAACAAATGGTGCGCGGTGGAAATGTACCGTCGCTGGCGGATAAGCAAAATATCAGTTAGCGGTGAGTAAATGATATTGTTGGAGCGTTTCAAAAGATCACACGTGTAGCTTGGTAAGCGTTGAATAAACACAGATTTGGGAAATAAAGGAATGTCGAGTAATAAAGGTAGGAAAATGTGGGACATTGGAAAAACTAATGATTTCTTGTGGAAAAAGCCAAGATGATAAACAAAAGACGAGCGTGCCGTTGTGAATTTAAACTAGAATCAACTTTGTTCATCAAAAATTGTAACTTCTACTTAAATTTGATTGAAAATAAAATTTTTCATTGTTTCATTCACATTCTTTATCAAAAATTACATTATTTCGGTTTGAAACTAATCAAAGTTTGAACGAGTTATAAAAAAGTTGAAAATTTCCTTAAAAAATAATTCGTTTACTAAAACACTTAACGTAAAATAAAGAGTTAAATTAACTAAAACTAGTTATCAGTATACTATATTCATCTTATACGAACGATACATCCATAAATTCAAGTCGATGACTTTTAACGCCTATTAAAATAATATCAATTAAGTTTTCCTATGAAAACATTAAATCCTCAGTCAATAATTATTTCATTCATTGTACTAACAAAGACTCATTGCATCTTTAATTTTTTCCACACCTAATTCCTTGTCTTCCCACTGGTCTAAAATCACTTTTTTGTCTCGTGAGTCCCGTTGAACTTCGCATTTTTTCTCCCCTTTAACGAGTCACCAAATTTACGAGTTTCTCAACTGATTTCTCATCCCCAAAAAAGACTATGCACGAGGAAACTCTCTTCGCCCACTTTTCCCACACTCAAAAACAAGACTTCACGTGTCACCCATATTTTCCACGGTTCGACAGAAACATCTGCGTCTGTTGTCTACGGATTTGACAGACGCGTAATCTACCCAGCACACACGTGGTCAGTTCTGGTTGACAGACGTTAGACTCGACAACACAAAATGGCGCCGTCGTAGCCGCAAGATCAACTATCTCAGTTGCTCCAATTGGAAACAAACTCCTAGGGCCAAAGCCATACGACGATGCATCGATAATGACCGGTTGCAACGGCGCAATTATCCCATCGCGATTCATGACACGCTGGTGGTATTTCGCAAGAGACCGCGGCGGATGTCATTATTTAGCGGAACGGTCATTTATATGTGGGTTGCGGGTGGACTGCTCCCGGTCTGTCGACACTTTTCACTCCTCGCGAGGCAAGCGACTTCCGCTAGAAAATCCAATTAAGCCGAAACCCGTTATTACGCGAATTACGGATTGCCGGATTATGTTTCGAAGGCCGTTTATTAGATTATATTATTAAGATTGATGCATCGCCCCGGGTTGTTATTAGAGAAAATAAATCCAACAGCCATCGGTTATCTGATAAAGCCGCGAAATTGGAAACTGTCCTTTATGACGCGCGCTTACTTTTTACCGCCGTTATTTTCCTCTCACCTGTTTGTTTTTTTCTTGTCTTTTGCTTTTTGTTTAGCCAAGCTTTCATTTAATTTATATGCGGACGATAATTCGCCATTTCCTAAGGCATTGACTTCCGCTACCGGTTCCGAAGATTTTTTTGTAACCAATGAAAAGATTAATGCGTCGCTGCTAGATATTGTTTGAGAAAACAAATCCGCCGTGTACAAATGCTTTTCGAAACAAATCTCGCGTTTCGCTTATCGCGGATTTGAAAATATTACTTCTACTATCAGATTTCTTTTCGATGCGCGTAGGTTTTCAATTAACACATCGCTGCTCCAGGCACCGGTGCTATTGATCGATTTTAGTGAAACTACGGGTCATCGCGATAATGAATTTATCGATTGACGAAAGATATGAACAAAAAATGGAACGTGTGTATTTGCGTTGCGATTTTATTTGTATTAATTAATGGTGATGTAAGTTTCGTTGAACAATTTCTTGTGAAACAATTTCTTGAACAAATTATTATGTGTAGTGCAAGATTGAAATAATGATTTCTAAACAAATTACGTTATGAAACGTTAATAGAAATCTGTTATAATATAATGTAATAAATAAACTATTGTTATTTTATATTTAAAGAAATCTTGCACAAAAAATGCTATCATTTATTTCCGTGCATTTGTTTAAATAATAAATTTAAATTAAGTATCAGAAATATAGTATCTTGAAATTTTAATATTTTCAAATATGAACTGTGACATCATAACTGAAATTTTCTGGATTTTTGAATTCAATATATATTTCATATAAATGATTTCAACTGTTGAAAATTTTTATAAATATTTGAAATGCAGTTAAATTTTTTTTCTATTCGAATTTATTGATTAATCAACACAACGCATGTCCTGAGTGTTATAATTTTAGTCCTCAAATCTATTTAAATTTAAAACAGCTTAAAAAATAGTAACAAGTCAGAATTACCATATAATTAGATTTTAAAGTCATAAATGACAATAGAAACGGAACTTCACTATTGTTAAAATATTAACAGATAATACAATATTCCGTAAATTATGAAAATTGTGCTTTGTGCATGATGTTTTTGTTGCTTACTCGTATATTTCAAATGAATAAAGTAACGAAAATCGAATTAGAACTCACGCTTGACATTTCTACACCCGTCGATTTCATACTGCCTAACAATAACAATTGGTATAATCTGACAATTATGTATTGTAATTCAATCAGACGTAAACATCTATTTTCGTGGTGAGACATTTTGGATTCATTAGTCACGACTGTCGCGCGTTAAATGGATTTTCATTTTCAACTCAACGGTCAATGGAGGTCGTGATGTGGGGAGCACACTATTTTCTTCTCCTCGAACGACTCGTAAAAATATAAGTCTGCATAGTACTACGCATCTCTTCTCGATTAATCTCGCATTTTGAAATAAAGCAGTAGTCCTGGGATAGTTGTCATCGTAAAAAAGAAGTCCAAAAAAAGACGTTCGTTTCATATTCATTTGCATAATAATCGTGGAATTTATAATGCATATTCATTTTCAAATCAAGTGACTCCAGAAAAGGATGCTTTATGGGATCGTGATCAATTTTAACTATTGCTCTGAACTGTTTTGACGAATAGCGAGTGAAAAAAGATGAGCAAACAAGTTATCGGCATCTGATTATACTGAAACGCTCGTACGAATTCGGGCCCCCGAGATTTTTTATCTGAAATCATAAATCAAAATGTTTACGCTGACAATGTTGATAATTCCACGAGTGCTTTATTATTCAACGTCGCTCTTGGACGCTTCCAAGTCGTAACGAAAATTGCGTTTGAATTCTGATTCATTCGACCTACTTATTAGGTAGCAAACAAAAAATGAGAAGGTAATATTATACGTTTTACGTCGAAAATTGTAATCTTTTTCTTAACGAACAAGTAACATTGCGTTATATGCTTTTTTTTTTTATCCAAAAAAAAAAACGAAAGTGTGGACTGTTGATTTGATAACAATCTTGTTTTGTTGAAAGAAGATCAATATTATTACTGCAGAAGTGGACAATTATTTCTCAATAAAACTTGAACAGTGAAGCGCGTATTGTTATCGTGACTCGGCTATGGGAATGTACGTCTGCGTTCGAATTTCAAATTCGACGATAAGAAAGCAAAAATAATCGGGAATGCGATATAATTGTGAAAATATTTATTTAAGAAACTTTATGGACGGTATAAATAATTTCTTGATTTTTGATGGCGTTACCAATGACCTGAATTTCGTTTGTTTACTTGAGGTCTTCTGGTTTTCATTGGGTTTTCATTACGTCCTGTCATTTTGGATTTATTATTTCTTTCGTTCATTTCGCGAATTCAAACATAACTTTTGAAAAGTTTAATCGAAAATTGTTCTAATTTTTCCAATTAAACAAAATGTAATTATTTCGAATTATAAATGTTCTATTCTCCTTCGTTACAAATCAGTCATCTTTATTTTAAACAATCATAAGTTTAAAATAGTACAATTCGTTCATGCAATGTTTACTTTTCAATATGGCATAGATTGAAATTTAAAACTGATACCAAGCTACGGATCGTTCATGTTATTTTTAATAATTCTTAATACGAATACTTTAATCGACGACACTGTTTACACAATAGAACAGTTATGAGACTTTCGACCTTTATGCGTGACGTTTTTCTCTCGTATATCAATCGAACGCGCAACTTTCGTGTACATCAAGAATAAAGTATCTCAGTACACAAGAGCATCCAAATTCAAAATCCAGACGTGATAAATTTCACCGTGCTCCATATAAGTACAGATGTCGCGCAAAATCGTATATTTTTCATGACTCATTCCTCGAATTGGCCATAATGATCGGCAAACGTTGCCGCAATAACAATGAAACATGACGAGGAGAAAGGTACGGCGTGGCGCATAATCATAATTCTACAATAATCGGAGGATGCGTCAAATTGTGCCTCAAAGTTGCGTTACGTGAGAAAACAAACATATATGTGTTACACTGACTTGACATTTATGCATGTGTCCAAACGTCATTCTTTATTTGCGTGTGTCGTTGCATTTGTTGCATCCCCTTTCTTCAGAATTCCGGCAATTAGGTTCAATGTACCTTGAGCATAAAGAAAAAGGAATTGAGTTTACCTTAATTACAAATGGTAAATATTACTATCGTAATAGTTATATGCTTCGCAGGACACTGCTCACACTTTCACGTTGAATTTGAGATACAATAGTGCGAAACATCCGATTATTTTTTTCCCTCTTATTATATGTCAATTATAAAAATCTATGTCAATTAACACTGCTCTACTATCACAAGGCATGAATACGCGTTATACTTATCGAATGCTGTTAAATATATTTATTCTTTTTTTTTCTCTCCAGAACATTTCACATGTGTTTAATTGGCCCGCATGAACCTCCTTTTTTAAATATTGTAACCAACTATGAAAACTTAATTGTTTTTAGGTGTTTCAAAATGAAAAACGCAATGTAAAACAAAACTGATAATTTCTTCGAAAACTACCTGGTTGGGTTTTGAGTTTCATTTTTGTGTTCTATTTATCTGTTCCCCCAAACCAAATTTGTTTAAGAGTGTGTGACAATATAACCGCAAACACTTGTTTACACAACAGCGCGGCTATTAAATCTTGACGTTTCGGCTGAAAGGAGGTATCGATACCTGTGGTGGGCATCACTCGAAAGCCAAATGCCAATCAAAATTTTTAAGAGTGAAAGGCGATAGGAAGAACACACTGCAAATTATATGTACGCAAACGAGCGTGCGTAAAATCGAAAGTTGTGCGAAAATTGGCAAGGAAGAGTGAAACAAGTGAGCGCGTTTTCCTTTCTTCGAAGCGACAGGTGGGACCACTTGTATAGATTATAACGTTGACAACAATTAACCGGCAAGTATTTACAGGCGAAATTGCTGTCGTCGCGATCTCGTGGTATGAAAGACTTTTATTTAATGAAAAACTCATGTGAGGAACAGTCGGAGCTGCGGCAGTTGTAAGACGCAACGTGAGCAAACAAAATTGTTGGGCTGCAAAAGAAATATATTATAATTTAATTTGCTGATAAAAATCTTAAGAGCCTTTCGCGTGCTTTCGCTTTTGAAATCAAACTTTAGTAATCATCCCGAAAGGTGAAATGAAATATAAATGACGGTTGAATAAGTTTGTGTTCCGAATTTTGTTCGCGATTGTTTTCGTGATGTTTTTAAGTTTTTTGTTTTTTTTTTTTTCATTAAATTGATTATATAATTTATATTATATTATTATATAATTGTAACATTATATTTTTATCGAATAATATTAAATATATATAATTTTCTTATTTTGAAATATTAAAAAAAATTTTTTAAGCACTAAAAAGAATTCGCTATATGTATGAACGTTGAAAACGGAACATCTATTATTGCAGTTAAAACAATTCGATGCATATGCGATTTCATTCATGCGATTCATTCTTGAAAATAATTACACCCAAAAATGTTCACAAACTCGTTCTCCATCCGTCGAGTTCAACAATTCCCCTAAAAAATATCCTTGCAAACATGGGAAAAGCGCCGAGAAAATACTCTGGCGTGATCTTTCAGGTTGCAAGCGAATCTCGACAGAAACCCGTCATAAACGAGCGCGCTTCTCAATTAGCGGGTTCTAGTAACCTTGCACGGATAGCGCGCGCGTATGCGCGATCGCTCTGAGGCGTCGATTAAAAGTTTCTCCGGCGATTGCGCTCGCGGTATGCGCTATTCATTTGCAAGTGCCATTAATTGCCATCCATCGGCGCAAATTTCTCCCGTGATGAGTGGTAGTCGGCCCCACGGTCGTTCCTTCTCTTTTCTTTGCCACCGAGTCGATGCCTCCGTTTCGTCTCGTCGTTACAATTTTTGCTCTCTTTACGCTCGCCTTATCTGCCCGGCTGTTAACCGCGAGGCAACGGCGGAGTTTCTCAGGCCGCCTCGGGCTACGCTCAACGTTTACACTCGGACGCGAAACTAGTCGGTACGTTCTCGGTGTATGTGAGCAACGGGGGAACGGCAGACTGCGCGGCACGGTTTCGAGCACCTGCGCTTACGTTCACCGATTCAACGAGACAACGCTCACATAATAGAGACACTTATAAGTTACCAACGTCTTATAACACCGCAATCACTCTTATTACGATCGCCACGGTGTTGTTACAAAGAAATCGGCAATTACGGCCGTTCGATCGTGCGACGGAAAAAAGCTAGCGATCTGATTACGCCGACGCTTTTCTTTGCTGATTTGCTCGCTGTTTCATGTGTACCGGACAACAGTTACATGTGTTTGACATTTAGTTAAATGTATCGAGATTTAATCGCCGTCCCAGAAATACGGAACAACGAGGGCAATCGCCGACAAAGATATTCAAATGCGAGAAATTCAGGGCAGAAAATTGGATTTGGGATAACCTATGGATTGCGAAAAGTGCTTGTCAAGTGACAAGAGCATTTAGGCAGAAAGATTATATTCATACTTGAAGAATTAATCAAGTTGATGAGGAGTGGAAGTTAAGAATTTTATGAAAACGGAAGAGTATAATTTGGTTTAAAATTTATTTTGCGACGATGGTCATTGAAATCATGTGATTAATCAATTTCTTCCTGCGAAACTTAATTTGACACAGTAAAAAATCAATAAATTTCAAGACCATGCACCGTCAAATTGTGTCTATAAAGATTTCATTTAAGAATCAATTTCTTTTTTTTGTCAATGAATTAAATTTTTCTAAATTCAAGTTCGTTGATAGAGAAACATTGGTATCTTCATACTCAGAATTTTCAGTACATGTAATTTAATTAATAAATTGTTTACAGTGTAAAATTTTGCATGAAGAAAATGACGGCGAAACATAGTAGTTCTTGAACGAAATTTAAGATTTTTGTTAGTGAGTTAGTTTAAGATTGTTCTTATTGAAATAAAAAAAAACTTTTCTAAGTACAATCGTCCAAAAAGAAAATACCACAAGTTGCATGGTTTTCGAATCTGCTCATCGCAAATTTATCGCGTAAAGACTCAGCGAAAGTACGTGCGTACAATGTTGCTCATGAAATTCGCTATGTAAGTTACCGTGCTCGTACTAAGTAATAAAACGAAAAGACAAACACAAAACCACGACATTTTAACAGTCGCTGACGTTATTTCTTCTCTTTTATCGCACCTTCCTCCCGTGATGCATCAAGGGATGCTGCCACGGCGCTTTGTTATCTGTTTACTTTTACTTATCCTCGATAGAAGGGTCCGAGATACCGTTAATCATGAGGGACCAATTATCTGAGTAAGTAGAGTTCCTCGAAAGTCCACGTTCGTGAGATACTGCCATTGCAAGTGTCAAGCGAAACGGCTCTCAGATAAAATTTTGATTTCGAAAACTCGTTCCGTACGTTATCGAAGTTAATGATACTGCGGCAATTCATTGAATAATGATTCGAGTTGACTTCTGATCCCAAAATTTCCATTAGGAATACTCGATAGCAATCTTGGGAAAATATCCGGATTCGCCCAGTTATCTAAGTTATTCGACAGTGATCCCATCGTCCTTTGACCTCAGTCTCACCTTTCCAGAAAAGTGATTATTCTTTTGGAAGATGTTTTTTACTGGCACGATATTTGCAAAAGAAAGTTGAATAAATTAAAAATCAAAACAACATGAGCTGGGAAGAAAGTTATTATTAAATGTATTTTATGTTAAATGTTATATTTGTCAAAGTAGCAAGATATCGGTATTGTCTGACAATTATCTACTATCAATTTTTTTTTATTTTTAAATTAATTTCATTTTTTAAGTGTGAACATGGCACTCAAGTTTTTGGCATTTACAGATTACTAGCTTATTAAGATAAAAAAAAGTATGCCATTTTATGGCTTATTTATATTGCATATACACAAGATATATGTGCTTTATATGCGGCATTTAATCTTAATTAGTTCTATTTTAAACGATTCTTTTCCACGCGTTGAGAAAACTTGTGACGGTAAACTCGACTAATTTGGAATTCTATTTACGTCGTCAACTTAAGAAATATCCAAAGTGTAATGATTTCTTGAAAAGTGTTAATCAAATTAAACTTTTTAACATTCCTCCACAAGTGAAGTTTTTTGCTTGTAGTTTCCTGAAACAAATTACTAACTTGGTATTTCCTTACTCTGCGGAAGCTTGAGTCTTTTCGCACTGCGCATTTGATTAAATTTCTCAACATTCGCTCATATTAATTAATTAATTTCAAATGCAATATAATTCAATTGTTTTTATTAATCCTACTAATTGCGTCCGTTTTATTTCAATAACTTAACATGCTTTTTGAAAATCGAATAGTTCCGTTAACAATCTTAATTTATTGGAAAAGTTTCATAAAAATGTAATCGCAATTTCTATCGTTCCGACTGTCAACACATTCGAAATCCATTTATTTCTTTCGCTTTTGAATTCCGAACTTTCACGTTGTAGGCTGTCGGACAATGGCCAGGCCATTTGAAAAACAATAGGCATTCTTTCTGAAATTGCACAACGCGACATTCCGAAGTGAAACCCGTCTTCGATCAGATAGACTCGAGTAATTAGAGGCACGGATTAACGACACAATTGATGCTAATAGGAGCAATTCGCGTGAGGTATCGCGCGGCTCTCGGAAAAGAAAAACGTAATTATCAGAATGAGCAATGATTGTAACAGTTATATCAGCCGAACGAAACTAGATCCGACGGCCCGCGTCGAGTTATATGGAAATCATTATAACGGCCCGACATAGAAATGCACACAAGTGCCAGCGACAAGAACAAGCACGCATATTCCACACTAATGACCACTTCCTCGTGAGATTTCTTAACGGCCATTAGGAAACGGGTTGCGCATTACCGCGACGCTGGCATCGCGATGCCACTGTGCTTGCCAAAGTACCATCCATTGTGTCATAGTAAGAAGGCCATAAAACAAGGTCATGTTTGTTTACTTCGTCGTCTACTTCATATTGTCGGTCCTTCTGTTTTTGCTTTCATCTGTAACATTCGTAATTATTTACTGTAATTATTAGGCATGTGCGGGCCGAAAATCGGGTCAAAAAACATTTATTTCACCCAAATTAACTCAACCCACAAATGTAACTTGATAAGACTGATCGACTCGGCCCAACCGACTCGGGCCGGGCCATCTAGAAGTCGGGCTACTTGTGAATTATGACTAATTGTCAAGTTAGTTTGACTTGGATTAGAGTTTAAAATTTTAGTCAAAATTTTTATCTGCACATGCCTAGTAATTATGTTGTTACGCAGTAGTTAGTTTTCTCACACAGAGAAATACGGAAAAATTTCGATCGATTTGCAATAATTACAAGGTATATTGTAGAACCTTCAACATACGTCGTGAAAGCTGTGATACATGCTGTACTGTACTGTACTGTACTGTTTACCCATTCATCCTAATATAATTTTTCAGTGTACATATTTTGAGACATTTTGAAATATGTTTATGTACATCTGACAATAAAACATTTTTTAGGCCTCATTTGTATTTACAAAACAATTTTATTATTTGTTCATTTGAGTTATTGAGCACTCTTAGAAAAGTAACACTTGAGAGAAAACTGAAACTTACTTGGCATTTAATGTATTGTCACAAGAAGTATTATCTGTAACCAAGACAGTTATTCTCAACTCAATAACTCAATGTTTCTTCTATCAAAACCTAAATTTTACACAACCAACCGATATTCTTTCTTCAGACAAGAAAATTGTGTTTTGCGCGCCACCTATGACATAGGTATTTTAAAAATTTAATGTACCTGCCTTTATTTTCATTAATATTAACCGTGAATTTAAAAGAAAATACAATCCATTTTTTTGTATCAATTAATTATTAATTAATTTTGTTAATTATTTTCCATATTAAATAAGGTTTCACATATA